>CM051834.1:48312903-48605403 GCA_028451465.1 Erethizon dorsatum
TTGGGAAAAGCGGAGAAAACTGAACCCCCTAGAGAGAAGGCCAGAGGCCAAAATCTTAAAAAATCCAAGTTAAAGGATTTTAATTTTGTTTAATTTGTCAAAAACTATGGATTTTTAATGTTTCCCTTTTGCAGATCAAGACAGAAAGAGACAACAGAGACTGTGTGTGACAAGAGAAAGAAAACAGCTAGTAAGGAAGGAGAAATAAATGCCCCAATCTTCGAGAAGCTGCTTTTCCTGAGTTAATAGTATCCTTTGATAAGTTCAGAAAGAAAATAAATACACGTAGTGATTCCCCCCTCCTACTTCTTATCTCTCCAAATGAGCAAACTTAGGAGAGAACTGTGGATCTCAAGTCAACCCCAACTTCCTTTCCATCTCAGCTTCTTTAGGGCTTACAAAGACACCCTGGTCCAGTTCTCAGACTTTCCTTCTCTTTTCCCAAGCACAGTTAGACACCACCTCCCTTTTCCTGCCCAAAGGCAACTGCCTCAAAATGACAGGGGCTACAGTCAGATCAGGCCCCTAATTCACCTGATTACGTAAAATAACTCCAGATAATTGTTGGCCCTGCTTCCTCAGACTGTAGGCAGCATGTTTTGCTGTCTCTAGGGTACCATTGAGGGAGGAGAAAGTAGACCTGAAGGACTAAGTGATTCTCCCAAACACACAAACACATTTGTACACACACACACACACACACACACACACACACACACCCTACTCCAAGCACCCGTCAGCAAGCAGATTTTTACAACTTGGTCCCACTATTGCCTTTCACTCCAGAATGTGGGATAGAGGAAAGAGGTAACACTATGCACCCCAGATTGCTTCTCCTTCTCCTACTGCTGATTACCCTCCATTCTGAAATTTGGACAAACTGCTTGAGAAGAGGTTCACCAACTGCTCTCCTCCCACCATCTTACAACAAACAAGCAAAAAACTGAGCAGGCCTAGCTTAGGGCCTGATCTTCAGGACTAGATTTATTTTGGAGCCTTTGGCTTGAATTAATTCTTCAGTTAGTCTTTTCCCCCTTTCTTCTTCTTAGCTACAAGGAAACATACATATATACATACATACATACATACATGTATCAGTCAGAGAGCCTCGTTCAGCTCATCCCCATACCCTGCCAGGACCCAGGAGGCTGTGGGAAGAGGGTTGGTCCTTGCCTCTTTCTGAGTCTTTTCTCAACACCTCACTGGCCCATGATAAAGTTAGGAGAAAACAAAAAAGTCCTTCATTATCTCCAGGCATCAGCCTTTGAGGCCTACCCATGGGTAGGGGGGCTCTGAAGCCTCTGGCCTCCACTTCACCCTTTTCCCCAAGTCAAAACAAAAAGAGAAGCCAATCCTGACAGGTCACTTTGCTGTTTCAGGATCATCAGCTCAAAACCTGTAGTCTTCTAAGGAACCTAGATTTCTGGGGAATATCGTCCTCAATCCCTCATCCCACAGAAGCCCGAAAAGATGAAAACTTTTCTCCTTCCCACTCCCTAAACTTGCCTTCTAGTCTGCGGATTAGGCAGACCTACTTGACAGAAAGAGGAGAAAAAAGAGGACAGAGGAGCAAACAAAAAGAAGGGACTGTGTCTAACTATAGAAAAGTGGCTCCCCCACTTCACCGTAAGTACACCCAGGTCTGGCTTCTCTGCAGACTCAAAAAGAAGAGGACAGGATAAATCAGCCACAATCTTCCATATCCCTTATCCCAATCCCCTTGTGGGTTCCTCTAAGGCCACTGGAAAATTGGGAGTTGAGAGTTAAGCTTTGTGTGTTTGCTTAGAGTAAACTTAGGCAACTATAGAGAAGGGAGGATGTTACCAGGCCAGGAGGAGGGGGATGAAAAGAAACCATCAGACATTGAGGTAAAACTAATTCACATCCACTGGTTTATTATTGATCACGGGGCATTTCACACCAACACTAAAATTCTTTATTGCAAGTTTTACAATAATCAAGTAAATTCAGTCCAAAAACACAATAACCATGATGGGGGATGAGGAGAGATTCTACCTATAGACTGCCTCTCTGAACTGAAAGTTCATTTTGATTTTCTTTTGGCTCCTGAAACTGAACAGCTCTTCGAGGCTCTCCAGATGCATTTAGCTTTGTCTGCTGTCCTCCCCCCTCCTCCCACCCCCCCCACAATAATACAAAAGAACTTCATAGCTTTGTTCTCCTTAAAATGACTTTCCCTTCACTAACCTCCCCTGGTGCATTTTCAATGCAAAAGGCCCAAGGAAAGAGGGGGGAAGGAGGAAGAGAATGATGAGAATTAGCTTAAAAATCTCCCTTTCTTTTTTTCTTTCCTCATCTCCGCTGAAATTTACCCAAACCAGACCATTGCACCTTGCAATATATAATTTTTCCAGCATTTTTCTTAAAAAATAAATTACCCCCCCAAATGGCCTTTAAAAAAATCCCAGCAGGTACCATGCTAAGACAACATCACATGCTTAAAAGGGTCCTTAACAGTGGAAGGGAGAGAAGGGAAGGGGGCTTGTTTATCTGTTTTGTCTGTTTGGAATCGACGAGGGAGGAAGCAGGAGGAAGACAGAAAAGAACCAAAATATATATATATATATATATATATATTAAATTCTATAAATAAGAGTCAATTCGTGTGTGAGGGGAGGATGGGGCGTGGGGGTGGGGGCAGGGGTGTGAGTTATGTTTTATAACCTGGTAATGTCCTCTGCCCGTTGCTGCTCCGGCGGCGTGGCGCTCTGGGAGTGGTCTTCAGAAGTGCCCGGGGTGGCTGCCGAGAGGGTGCTGGGCCCAGCGACAGCCGGGGGCGCTGACCTGACTTTGGTGTTGGGGAGTCGGTGGTCCTTCTTCCATTTCATGCGACGGTTTTGGAACCAGATTTTGATCTGCCTCTCAGAGAGGCACAGCGAGTGGGCGATCTCGATCCTTCTCCTTCGGGTCAGGTAGCGGTTGTAATGAAACTCTTTCTCTAATTCCAGGACTTGCTGCCGGGTGTAGGCTGTCCTCGAGCGCTTGGGCTCCCCTCCGTTATAACTGGGGTTCACTGGGAGGGAGGGGAGGGAAAAGCAAATAGTGGGGTTCAGAGGCAGCAGGCTCCCCGCCCCCCACCCTCACCCCATCCTCAGCTTTGAGGAACAGGAGGGAGTGGTGGAAATAAAGTCATCAAGCTAAATGGGTTATAAAGAAGTTGAAGAAAGCTGGAGACTTTGTAGTGTAATAAGAGGGGAATCCTCATTGTAACGACACTGAATTATTTATGCGCCCTTAGAAAGCGAGCATAGTTTTCACACATACATAACAGATCGTAGCACATGGCTCGGACTGCCCAGAGTAGCTAAGCCATAAAATTTATGGGGGATGTAATTACCCATTCTCGCTCGTAAATCCAGTTCAATTGTGCTAACCCAGAGTCGCTCCTGGAGAGAGAGAGGGGGAAGGAGAGAAAGGAGGACCGGGCCGGAGGGGGCCGGGGAGGGTGGGGAGCGCCGAGGAAGAGGGGAGGGAGGGGGAGCAAAAAGCAAAGTTGCCTACCCGTGCTAACGTGAATTTTTTTCATCCATGGGTAGACTATGGGTTGCTTGCTGGCGGCGCTGGAGGGATGGTCTGGGGCTGGCTGGCTGCAGGCTGGCGGGGCTGGGGACGGGGAAGCAGAGGCGCCTGAGAGAGGCGCCGGCTCGCAGAGCGGCTGCGATTTCTCAGGGTGGTGGTGGCCCGCCTGGGCCGGCCCGTGGCCTCGCGAATTGCCCGGCCCCTGGAGACTGGTGCAGCTATACTGGCGCTCAGGGTAGCTAGGGCGCGGAGGCGGTGGTGGGTACAGCTCCTGGTGATGATGCTGGAATCCCGATTCCCTGGTCCGGCCGTAATATTCCGGACTATGTTCAGGGATGTAGCTATTTTGCGAATATTCTTCGCATGGAGGAAATTTCGGATCGATGTAGTTAGAGTCCATCAAATACGAGCTCATGATCATTAATTTCTGGAGTGGAAAATAATTTTTCTCGCTTTGTCGTTTTTCTGCTCCATAAAGCCCTCCTACTAGCTAGCGACCCTGTAAAGTTACTTTCACCATGTGACTCCGCCGGCCAATCACACGGAGCAACCCAGTCCCCGGATAAGGAACCGAATCGCTTTATTCAAAATGTATCCAATTTTTTTTGTGTGTGGTGGTGCTGCTGCTGGGGGGAGATGATGGGGGCATGGCTGGCAGGGGCTGGGGTGCCCTCCAGTGCACACCCTGCCAGACTGACAACCCTCCCCTGCAAGAGGAGATGAGAAGCTCCCAGCTTCCCCTCCAAAGCCTGGGCACTCGGGGGCTGTCGGAAGTCTGCGCTTCAGCCCCCGCCCAGGGTCTCCTCTTCGGCCTCCAGTGAGCCCCGAGGGCCTTGGCTCCAGAGCTTTTCCAGCGGTCTCCATTCATGGCGATCGTGTTTCAGTCTGCATAGGTCACTGGGCAGCGCCCCTCTTTCGCAGGAGAGGAAGTTGAATGAGGACTGGAGTGGAGGTTGGATGGGGAGGGGCCCCAGCTAAGCCGAGGAGGCTAGAGAGCCTGGGGTGCCCCCCATCCAAGGATCCCAAAGTCCAGCCCCCCTGTCCCCTACACACTCACCCAACCCTCTGGCCATGGGGCAGGCGAGGCAGGGTCCCAGCTGGACTGGGCAGGTAGAGGCAGCAGGATGCAAATGATTCTGACGTCATTTCTGGAGGTCTGGGGGTTGAGCCCCCGCTGAAGAGAGACAGGAAGTGGTTGGCAAAGCAGTTTAGAAGTCTTGCCCTCCCCTCTACCCACTGGCCTTCCCTGTCCCAGCCCCAAAGCAGAGGATCTCTTCTACTGCTGGCTCCGGTTTCCATTCTCCATGCTGCCTGGCTTGTTGGTTTCTGACAAGGACCTCCCAGACTGGCTCCTAAGGAGTTCTGGCAAAGAGGAGAGCTCTCTGCCCTGAGTCAGTGCCTTGTGATGTTGCCCAGCCAAGACCCTGGGAGTTCTTCTTTCCCCATCCTCACAGAGAGTGGACCTAGCCCAGAGGAAGGCCTGTGTGGGTACAGCTGCTTGCTTAAGGCCAGATACTGTAGCCATGTAACACGTGTGTTTACATGTAAACACGTACTCCCAAGGGCCAGCTCCAGGCTGCCTTCCAAAAAGGAGGGATAAGGTCAACAAGCTGGGGAGGCCTTGGGGGTCTCCAGTGCCTTCCTATCTCTCCCCTCACTCTGCAACCCATTCATAGGCAAACCCTGATGGGGGGGTGTCGGGCATGGGGGACAAGGAAGGGCTGCTTCCCCAGTCCCCCTCCCTCAGCTAGGGGTGGCCACGTCATGCTACCAATTCCAATGAACTGATCTCTCATAACCCAGAGTTGGGGAGGGTAGCAGAAGGGAAAGCCCAGGGAGGGAGCCGGGTCCCCTTGTTGTACTTGATAACAATTATAGTTTAAAATCATAGCTTGCCGGGGCTCGGCTATATTTTACTTGATAACAATAAAAGTGACACATAAAGTTAACTGTTTATGTTTTATTTATTAGACTAAATCTGCCAGCGGTGGTAGGAGCGCTTGCCTCGTCGCTACAGCTTTTATAGGGCTGTAAAACGTCATAAATCAGTCTCGCGGAATCGCCCGCACTCTTTGTGTCGGCGGCGGCGGCGGCGCAGGGCTGGCGGCCGCTGGCTGCCTGCTCCCTCCTTTCCACGAAAAGTCGTAATGTGATTTTTTCCCCTCTGATTTTATTATTATGATCGCCGCCGTGATTAGTCAATCTACCTTTAATTCACCGCCCTACTCTGCCTCCTCCCAGCCCAGCCTGGTTGACACTTGAATAAGTACCTTTTAAAACGGCATAACAACTATTTGAGGGTTTAATTAGAACATCTGCAATTAAGGGAATGAGGAGGGGAAAGGGAAAAAAATTAAGCCCTTGTGAGAGGGAAAATGAAGGCAGGAGATTCCCAACCTTCTCTTACTACCTTTGGGGTATGGGAAGCGGGTCTCCACTTCCAAATTAGTGCTCACCCTGAGGGCTGAAATAAAAGGGAACCTGGGCCAGGGGCTATGCCCAAAGAGACCAAGTCCCCACCTGCAACCCTGCCTGCCTTTCCTGCTCCAATGCTTAGGCTTCTACCTTAGCCTAGGTGCACCAGCGACACTGCTTGGTCCCACAGGGCCCTGTCCCACTCTCAGTACCTCCAGGGGGTGAGGGAACAGGGGTTCCCTGGAGGTCAGCCATCTCTTATAGGAGATCCCCAAACTCCCAGAGTTGGTGGAGAGCCCTTGCCCACTTGGACGTGGACCCACTTAGTGTGAGAACCAGCTGTTTGGTGGG
Organism: Erethizon dorsatum; assembly: GCA_028451465.1. Taxonomy (NCBI): domain Eukaryota; kingdom Metazoa; phylum Chordata; class Mammalia; order Rodentia; family Erethizontidae; genus Erethizon; species Erethizon dorsatum. The sequence continues at coordinate 48,319,210 of CM051834.1, forward strand.
AAGAGGAACTGGAGGCTGTAGTGGGGAGGCAGCTGTTTGGTTGATGGTGGTGGGGAGTCCCCTGGAGATTTTCATTTTATTTTATTTTTTTGTAATTGTTGTTGGTGAGGGTGGGTTAATTACAAGTTGCTGGGAGAGGGCAGGAGGAAACCAGTCCTGAATCCTGAACTACAGAAGTCTGAAATGAGGCCCCAGACTGCCCCATGGGGAAGTCCAAATCTCCAGAGAACTTTGGTAAAGTGAGAGTAGGGTTGGTAGAGGGGGCAAAACTCTTCCCGGCCCACCCCCAGTCTCCCTTCTGGGCCATGCACCTGTATTTGCCTGCTCCAGCCTAGCCCCACTGAGAATATTTTCTTCCATACCAGGGAAGGTGGGCTATCTACCTAGCTCTCCTCCTTGCCTTTACATCCACCTTCACCAACCCTGCTTCCTACCTAAACCCTCTTTTTTTTTAATCCTCAACTTCCTGGACTTGTTAAGGTGCCTTTCCAAGACATTGCTCATCATACCATACCGCCATCCCAGGTTTTTGAACTCCTGCAGGTGGGTTGAAAATACCTTCTTGGGCCAGTATGAGTAAGTAGACACAGAGGGTTCAGCTGCCCCCCACTGAATGTCAAGTCTGGCTTTGACTACTAGGGTTAACAAATTTATATGCATACATGCTATTAATATTTATTAAAATATTAAATGCTCCTTATACAGCTATAAATATGTGGAGTTCTATTCCAGGCTAATTCAAAATGAATATCCAGAAAATGATGCCTAGGAGATTTCCCCCAAATGTGTCCACACTCATCTACATCATTTACAAAAAAACCCAAAAAACAAAAAACAAACAAACAAAAAAGAAAAACTCTCTCTGGGCTCCTATAGCTTAATAGCAAGGAAGTTGCCTATCACATGGAGAAAATACCTCACCACACATACACATGCAAACATTTTTACCTGGATATTATTATAAGCACAGAAATAAAATCCTTTCAGAGGGCTCCTGCACTTAGCAATGGCTTACTTGAGATGGGGAGGGGTACTAAAGTGGCTCTCGCCTGTGATGAATCCTTGTATCTGGTCCTGTCTTTTGTGCATTCCCCTCCTGACTTACCAGCACAAGAACCTCCACCTCTGTTCTGTTCTTCACCTCGCTCTGCCGAATTTTATTTTATATTTTTTCTGACCACCTTTTCCTGCATCCAAATGCTCTCCGAATGCCGCCCCTCACCCCACCTCCTTTCTAAATCTCGATCTGGTTTCTCTTTCGGAAACATGTTTCAGTACAAAGCGCTTCCCTTCTGACACCACTGAAGAAAAATATGTGTCCATTGTGTGTGAGGCCTTATTGTGCCCAGATTACCATACTGACCGTTGGATAACCCATATTCCTCCCCTCCCCAGTAACAAGCTGCTGGTTGAGATCTCAGCGGCTCCACAGATTCTGTGCTGCATTAAAATCTCACCTCTCACACTCCCTGGATTTTCTAAGGGAGAAAAATAAATGGGAAAACCAATTCAGGATTTGGAGAGCAGAGGGAAGGAAAAGAAGGATCGTTCCATTTCCCACTCTCCCAGTGCAGGGTATTTGTGTGCGTGTGTGTGTGTGTGTATGTGTGTTTGGTATATGCGTGTGTATGTGTTTTATATTTTGTCGTTATTGTTGTTGTTTTAGGGATTAAAATTGCAGTGTGTCTCCTTTTTTCCCTCAAATAAATTGACTTTTAGATGGTATGTAATCAGGCAATTCATTTCATTTTGATTTTTTTTCCTCCCCCAGGCAACTTGAAAACCCCAAACTAAAACAATACTTTCATACCATTTTTTCTTTTGTGTTTGTGTGTGTGAACATAGATATATGTGTGTTTTTGTCCCTTTCTAATGACAGCAGGCAGGGCTAATGTATGCAAAAGAATATGCAAATGCTTAATTGATTTTTTCTTAAATCTCTTGTCAGTAAAAGTAATGAATTGGTCTAAAATGATTTTAATAACCCGGACGTGTCACCAGAAAATACTCAACCCTTTTTTTTTCCTCCTGGAATGCTTATAGTCTCAAAAAAAGCAATCATGGAATGTTAATTTGCCCCTCTTTAAAATATTAAAGATGAATTTCTCTTGTTTGTTCGGAGACTGTAGGCAAGGTCTGCTTGTGGATTTCCCCCGCCTTGCCTTGCCTTCCTTGGAATTCAATTTTCCTCAAATCTTGTTTAAAGTGGCTTTTTAAAAAGTGGCCGCATTTTAATATTGGTTAGACAGAGTGACCTGCATTTCACCTCGGGTGTTTGACTTGTTCCAATAGGTCACTGCCATGGGGTTATTGATGGGGAAACTCCATTGAAATTTGTCTCTTCGCAAATGGCCTTTAGATCTTCCAGCGAGTTCAATAACTAGTTATAATGTGGAAAGGGAGAAATGAAGGCCCTGGGCTAACGAATTTGATGTTTCATTTTTATGCTGGAGAAATTGTTAGTTAGACATTGGGTTCCCCACCCCCTTCTTTGCTCATCTCAGCCTCACTGCCCCAATACTCCCATCCACTGCTGCTGGATTATTATCCCCTTTAAAACTTGGATTAGGGTGTCCCTTTCTTTCTTTGACACGAGCTTTACTTCTTATGAATATTATTGTTGCTATTGTTGAAAATTCTGACATGTGGATGCTGGAATCTCGCTGTGCTAGAGGTTTGAAACCTGAACTTTCTTTTCAGGAGGAAGACTTTTTACTTTTAAAGGAGCCTTAATATGGCTTCAAAATATCTAGAAATTAGACTGGACTTAGTTTATGGAGGGCTTCTTGGCCTGGGCTCCCAGAACTGAGGAGAGGAAAAGAGACTGCAAACATTTGGGGGTCAGTGAGACTATCTTAGGGTGCCCTAATCTGTTCTTGGCCTGTGAGCTGCCAAAGACCCATGGAATTAGGCACCCAGGACCAAGGAAAGCAGAGGCTGAGAAAGGCTAAGGAGAGAGGGAAAATTCCATGGAGCAGGGAAGGGAAGCCTGGGTCCCCTCTAGGGTCAGGGTCAGAATACAGAATTGGTCAGGCAACCACTTGCCGAACTCTGAACTCTGTTCCTTCACAAGAAGGGCTCTCCCCGGAAGCTCAGTGCTCTATGACCGCCTTTTAGTAAACTGGAGGGAGCAGAGGAAAATGATGGGGAGTAATGCAGATACAATAAGGACTTTCCTTTTCTAGAGTTCTCAAGGAGCAGGAAAGGAAAGGGCAAAGAAAGAGTGGAAGATATTTATTTTATCCTCCCCAGCCACAGCCAAGCTGGGGAGCCCTTGACTTCTCCAAAGAAGTCTCTGTGAGAAGGGACTTCAGAGTGCAGCCTCTGACGGCTGACCCAGCCATACCAGATCATTACCATTATTAACCTCAGTAATAATAAAAACACCTTCCACTCACAAAACAGAGCTACTTGTGCACCTTATTTTCTCTTCTTCCGGGAGCTGTGCCTTCTCCTTCTCTGCCCACAAGGGTCCTGTTTGCTCAGCCCAAAGTTCCCTTTAATGAATTAGCTCAGCAGTTCACATTCCCTTCTAAGCCTGGCTCACAGGTCAGAATCACACCTGCTTGCCTAGAATCCTGGGGGGTGGGGTAGATAAAGACTGAAAGAAATACCTAAGTGCCTGAAACTAGGGTGCTCCTTCCCTGCCTCCTTCAGTCCCCTCAAACCCAGAAGCAGCATGTCGGTGCCACCTGGGCTTGAGGCAAACTTGCCTCGGCACGGCAAATCCGTGGCACCATTGGGATCTGGGGAGCTGCCTTCAACTGCGACTTCGCGTCTCAACCTCATAAAAATGAGGAAGCCGGAGAAGTGTCTATCGCTGCCTTCAGGATCCGGCCTGGAAGAGGGCACAGTCTGCCTTTCCTAGCCAAGCGGGACTCAATAGCGATCTGTTACAAACTTCCCTGCAGCCAGCCCTGCCGCGCGCTCCGGCCGGGCGAGCCAGATCCCCGCGCCGCCGCTCTCCCGCCTCGGCCCGCACCTTGGCCGCCTCCTCCTCCGAACCCAGGACCCCCAGCCTCGGGCCTCGCCCCCTCCCTGTTTTAATTACGTGATTGATTTTCGCTTGGGCCGCTTCGGGGACGCCTCTGCTTCCGACTGTTTAAATCTTTCCGTTCCCTTTTTGTATTTCGAGTCCTCCAGATGTGCTGTGATTCAAAGACGCCCCTGGGGCGCGCGGCCTGGGTCGGGGTCCCCGGCAGCCTCGCCCTACTCTCCCACGAAATGGTCTCGCCACGGAATCCGATACTCACTCGGCGCGGCCAGGTTCGCAGCCGCCCCTCGGCGCGGGACTCTGAGACTGTGGTCCTGCCCATTCGCTTTTCTGAATTATGTTGTGCTCCATTATTCTTTGATCGAAAGAATGTTCCCTCTTTGGGTTATCACTTCATGCCTGGCCTCGGAGCTGGGCTCTCTTTCTTTTCATGTTTTTGTCTTCACCCAAATAAAGTGTGTGTTCGAAGGTCTGGACCGAGACCCCGGTAAGCCCGGCGCCTGGCTCCAGCCTCGCAGGGTGCTCAGGCCCCGTCCCTAGACACCTGGGCCTCACCCTGGAGGCCAGAAGCGCCAGGAGAAGCAAATTCTGCCACAACTTTACGTCACTAAGGGCCAGTGGGACGGCAGGGCTGGAGGTCCTGGTCGGTCCCTAACCCGAAGGAGACAGTTGGATCCGATTTTCACTCCACAGCCTCAGACAGAGGCCCCCTCACCCTGGCAGTCCCGGCGGCGAGCACCCAGCAGGAACACGATGTTCTACCCCTCCACAACAGGGACAGGTGAGGCCAAAGGGGAGTTGTCTACTTTATGAGAAAAGCAAATTTAGGATAGGGGGTGGCAGGGAAGACAAGAATAAAGAATGGGAACCCCTTCTACCACCGTGGCTGGCCTCTTTCCCTTTCTCTCATCTTGAAGGAGAAACTCTCTTTTCCTCCCCAAACTGCTGGTTTTATGCTTAATCTCTCATTTATTTGCACCTAATAAATACTTCTCTGCTTATTCTCCTATGTTCTGTTTACTCATTTTTTTATGGTTTCTAAGGAAGTAGCAATGAGTTACTAGTAGCCATATATATATATCCCTCAGGGACAAAAGGGGATTGGAAAGTCTTTCGCATTTAGGAAGTTCAGCAAAGCTCCAATTCCTCACAACCTTCTCCCTGTCCCTTGACCTACAACACCCCAATTCCTGCTCCCAACCCCTTCCCCCACAGCAATGTTGCTGGGTAAATAAGAGTCCGCCTGCCTTGCTATTAGGATTCTGGAGACGTTGGCATCTGTAGCAATCATTAGTCAAAGCCGCAGAAGCCAAAGGAGCTGAGGAGTTGGACAGAAAAAATCTTGGAAATGATATACAGGAGCTGAGGAGGCATCAATCCCAGCCGATAAGAGCATGGCTGCCATGAGGGAGGCGGCCTGCTTAATTGGGCCTTGGGCACCAAGAACAATTGGGGAAGAGGCACCTACCAGTTGTGCTGTGACCCTGGCATCATTGGTCCCACAGAAATAGTTGGGACTTAAACACCCTTTTCTCCAAATTTCAAAAACACTGTTAGGTGTGCTAGTGTGTGTGTGTGTGTGTGTGTGTGTGTGTGTGTGTATAGACCTACAAGCCTCTTGCCCTGGGAGTCAAGAGGAGCTGTGATAGTGGACTCTCCCTTTTCTCCTCCACCCCTTCTCTTTGGTGGCTGCCTTGGGAAGTACTGCAAGATGGGGAATTTGGGCTGGGATGTCAGGTCGCAGAGACTGCCAGGAGGTAGGCTGTAATTCCTAGAGTGGGTTTTCAGGGAGCAGGTAACTCAGTTGGACTACAGTTGGAGACAGCCTTGGAAATAGTGATAGAATCATTTACTTTAATAGGGAAAACATCCAAAATATATTCGTTCCCTGCCCCAATTCACTGGATTTTTTTTATAGATTAGAGAGACAGAGGAGACAGAGAGGTACAGTAAGTTTAATTTCTTCTAGAGGGGGATCTGTGCCCCTACACACAGATATATGCATCGTGAACTCTCTTTAAATATATCTCTAAACTTTGAGTTCGTAGAAAGCCTGCAGCAATGACTATAAACATCTCCAAATAGGTAGCATCAACATATGGCTATTTCATAGGGTGGGACCCTTGAATAAATCTAGATAAAATAGAGATTGAGCAACACATACTTAGTTCTTTCCAACCAAGAAGAAAAAACCTCCAATATTCACTTAAATGTTTAGGGAGAGCAATACCAATATATCCCAGCATATATGCAACTATTATAGAAGGATTGATAATGTGCACACAAGAATCAGAGCACTGTTATGTTCACTATGGATCTATAAATCTGAAGAGCAATAAATCTGCATTTAAATGTGGAGCAGAAAGGGTGTGAATCATATACCCTGATGTAGACATAGAGCAATCTATAAATACGTTTTCACATATACAACTATAGGAGAGCTCAGCTCTCTATAAAGATGCATGTGTTTGCATGGTATCTTAGGAATGGGGAGGAGTCTGTGGTGTTTGTGGGTTTGAGGTGTTCCAGCCCAGACCCACAGCTCAGCAGGGAGAGATCTGAGGGGCTTGGGATGTCTTTTGGGAGGGGAATAAGGCTCTCACGATCATTACAAAAGGGAGCCATTTAGGTAAAATATATTTGGTTTGGAGACAGCTTGGTATACAAGATATGAAAAGCCTGTAAGCTTTTGCACCCATCTTAATTGTATGAAACCCAGACACAGGCTGTAGTTTCCTTCATTCTCATGGAGCTAGATGAGGCCTCTTGTATGCCTCACTTCCATCTCCTCTAATGTGTAGCTTCCATGAGCTCTCTCTCTCTCTCTTTCTCTGTCACACACACACACACACACACACACACACACACACACACACACACACACACTGCCACAGTTCCTGCCTGTCAAGAAGGAGTTTGGGGCTTGGGAAAGATGTTATAGGGAGAAGGCAGCCCCAGAAGAGAGGAGAGCCTGTAGGGATCATGGTACCTACAGTCAGGCTCTGAAGCTCTTTGCCTTTGAAATTAGTTCCTTTCTGACTAAAGAGTTGGAGGACCAGGGTCTGCATGGGCAAAAGATGAAAAATTTCGCAGTTCTAGTATCTGGAACTTTGTACAGGATTACCAACTGACTCTTCTTACTGGAGCCAGAGGGCTCAGGGAACTCTGAAAGTGCTCCCCATCCTTTAAAAAATATTTCCCTTTGGTTTATTTGGGAACGTAGGCAGGGAAGGGCTTCAGATGGGCTTGGGGAAATGCAATCCAATCTAGCTGGCCAGGTTGGGGGAGAGTGATTTACAAAGCAAAACCTCAGATGCTACTTCCTGAGAAGTCTCCAGATCAAAACAGCCTCCTCTAGGCGTTTATGACCCCATCTCTACTCCCAACAGGAAAAGCATCCTCAATAAAACCTTGGCCCACGCCCCCATCCTCTACCCAGGGGAGGGGTAAGACACACAATCTGAAATGAGGGACCTGACACTTCCCTTGTTCCCTTGTTCACACATGAACACACACACACACACACACACACACACACACACACACACAGAGTTTTCCTACCAGAAAGTTGACTGTTTTAAAGAAATATTTTCTAGAAAAAAATTTCCCCAATGTCTGAACAAAGAAGCAGCCCTAAGGGGTTTAGAGTTTGAACCTGGAACAGCGGAAAAGTGGATTCAATCACATAAGGATCTTGCTTCCTGGTTTCTCCCTGCCTCTCCCACTCTACTCAATTCGATCTGGGCCAACGGGACACTGAGGGTTACCAAGAGCTCGGATTCTACCATCCATAGAGGTTGCCTTAGGTTTCAAGCCCAGGGCTGGAAGGGTGGGGTGGGGTGGGGAGGACAAAGGGCTTCTAGCCTGGGCTCATGGGAAGAATGGAATGGGAGAGAAGGAGTGGGAAGTTGGTTGGAGGCTGGTTTTACTGTTTCTAGCCCAGGTTTCTCACCTCTTTCAAACCTTATGTGGACACCTATAGACCTTTTTTCACGTTCAGGTATCCTGGTATTCAAGGATAGGGGATGGGAGAACTAAGGATCTTTAAAGGGCAAAACCAATCTGCTCTACCTCTCAGGGACCTGTGGCACAATAGGAAAGGATCCCAGGAGTGAGCCTGCACATTCCATTCAGCTTCCATGGGGCTACAGATGATGGTAGAACTAGGGAAGTACCCTGCTCCCCCACTGGCTCCCCAGCATGCCCAGAACCTTCTATGCAACCTTTATTATAGCTTCTAGGGATGTCCTTAGAGTTCTGAACAAGGTCCTGGATGACTTGGTTCAACGCTCCTGAGACCCACTTTGTATGTGTGTGTACACACATACACACCCACCTACACACACACAGTTCCCCTTTTGCCCTTCACCGAGGCTTAGGAATGGGAGAGGGAGATGGATCCCAGGGTTCAATAGGGCTTAAGGACAAAGATCTCTGTCACTACACTTCCTAGGCCCAGACCCTTCCTGGCTTTTCCTTGAGCTCCTGGGGCTCCATGAAACCAGCCAGGGAGATTTTATCAGAACAGACACATCATTAAAGGTTAGGAGGACACAATAAAGGGGGTATGTGTGACTTTCTTGGTCTTCTAACAGCAGGGCCTTCTCCTTATGTTGAACCCCTAACTCCAAAAGCACTAACTTGGCACATTAATTACAAGTTTTCTTCTCCACTTCCAAAGACTTCAGGGGCTGTAGTCCCACCACAGTGCAGGCTTAGAGGGAAGGCGCTTGTTCCCCCAGCAAAAAATACACAGAGTTAAACCAAGGATAATTATATTTAAGCACTCCCACCCCAAAAAACAGCCCAAAGCAGTTTCAGACATCAAGGGACACAGATATACTTTACTTGGGCATTAGATGGAATTAAACCACTGTGAAAAATCTCTCTTCCCAGTGCCCATGTGGACAAAGCCAACCCAGTCCCAGCCCATCTGTCTTTCTTTCCTCACCCACGATGGGATCTGGTAAAGCCTAGAGCGAAATGTCTCATCAAAGGGGAGAGTTAGGGACTGGTGATATAGCTCAGCGGCATAAGCGCCTGCTTGGCAAGCGCGATGTCCTGAGTTCAACTCCCAGTACCCGCATATCAAAAAAAAAAAAAAAAAAAAAAAAAAAAAAAAGAAAAGGGGAGAGTTGGTCTCAGACAAGGATACCTACCATACCCTCCACTAGGGAAAAATGAGTGTGTGCTTTAATTCTAACTCCTAAAAGAGGCAACTGGAGCAGTGCAATTGAAGGTGACTTGGGAAGTGGGGTCTCAGTGATTTCTGAGAAGATCTGCCCTCTTTCTGGCTTTTCATCCTAATCTTTCCCACTTGGCCTGTGGCACTGTCCCCCAACCACTTCTACTCAGAAGACAAAGGAGCAGGTGAGTGTTTACAAAGCCCAGCTCAAACCCAGCTATTTCTCTCTCTTACATCCTATCCTTAATGCCTCCACATTGAAGGCTTACAAGTATAGGTAGCATAGCGCATCAAAACTCCTGCTCCTTAGGTTAAGGAGTGAAGAAGATCAGGAAAACGGGTGGGTAGGGGCTGGGGGCCCCTAACCAGAAGACTCCCCTGGAAAAAGCCCTGGAGACAAGGGTAGGGAGAGAATGCCTGGGTCTGGATTAACTGGGGTATGGGCTCAGGGCCCCACCTAAGTGTTCAGGAAACACAAGTATTTCTGGCACACATACACATACTCTGTGGTATCAGAAGCTCTTGCTCAGAAAAAGTTTCTTTCGCATTGCTTTTCTGATCTGACCCAAGTAAACACAACACCAAAATCTACACTTTCAGTGGCTGTGTCTTTGATAACTCTTGAGCAAGACACAGAATCATCACCTAGTCTATCATACTACTCATATAAATGGAGGGTGAGAAAGCTGGGCACGGTGGTTCATGCCTGCAATCTTAGTACTTGAGAGACTGAGGTAGGAGCCTCGCTTTGAATTGGAGGCCAATCTGGGCTACATAGTGAGTTCAAGGCTGACCTGAACTACATAGACAGATCCTGTCTCACAAAATAAAATGAAGTAATATTAGTAAAAAATAAATGGAGGGTAAAGAGGGTCCTGATTCTTTGTGTCTACTCTTTTCCCTTCTCTTAACTGGCTCAAAATTATTTGACCATCTAGAGGTACCAAACATGACTATTAAAAACAACTTCTACTTTGGTTTCCTTCCCCAATCATGCTTGAGACAGTTTGATAAAGCTAGTGGTTCCTGGAAATTTTCCAGAAAAATAAATCAAAAGACATCTCCTCTAATTGCCTGGCTTGTTCCCATGAAGATCAGAATGAAAACTTCTAAAAGGTAAGTATACGGAGAGTAATGTCAGTCAGCATTTGAATTCAGGGCCATAGTTCACACTTGCACTGTGGCTTAATTTAGAGTTCACCTCTCAAAAGTGCAGAGAATTAGACAGGATCACAGAGGCAAACATGAGAATACTCTAGACGATGGTCCCACAACTTCAGATTCCTGTGCAATTGACCTCAACATACAACTTTGTTAGAAAGCAAGGCCACAAGCCAAAGATGACTCAGAGCTGGTTCAGGGGCAGAGGGAGGGGGCTAGAATATGCTCAGTATCACTCGTCCCTCTGGATCTGAGATGGGGGGACCCAGGAGGTAAGGGGGCAGAAAGAAGGGAGGAAGAAAGAAGAAAAATAGAGGGGGAAAGCAAGACACAGAGACCCAAACACTTTTTGTCTATTGGTTGATGGGGGTCATGTGACCTTGTATAGCAAGCATTCCTGATTGGTTGCTTGACCTCTTCTAGGTTAAAGACCTAGGAACAAAATTAAGATTTCTGGGTTGGCTGGGGCACAGTTGGCACAGGATTGCCTTCCCAACCCCCTCTTCTGCAGATTAGGTGGTGGTGGTGATCAAGAATCTCAGGCCCCTTTTGTGTCTGTCCTGTTCCCAGGTGAAACTTGGAACACAGTAAAAAACTGACCTGAATGTGAGGCAAATTATTTGAGAGGAAGGAAGCTCCATTGTTGCAGGAAAAGAGGATGGTATTTAAAAGGAACTTTTAAGCCTAAAGAACAGAAAAGGGGGCCGGGAATTCATTGAATGCCTCAAGAGACAGTGTGTGAATTTGTAAAACACAGTCACCCAGCCTCCACACAGAAAGAAAGGAAATGGGACTGAGATTTGGCTGGGGTCAGGGAGAGCAGTGGAGTCTTGCTAGGGTATGGGACTGGGCTCTGGCTAAATTCCTGGTTAAAGACCACTGGACTCTGCTAGGGCCTTGGGGAGGCTGGAGGGAAGGGGAAGAGTCAAGTTATAGACCAAAGGAAACTCCCATCTCCTTAATGCTTGGATTGATAAAAACAAGTTTCTAGAAATCTTTAAGATCACAGACTGGTGAGGGAAAAGAGAGCTGAAGAGGGCAGGTAAAGGGGAGGGGAGAATCTGAGAGTTAATTTTTTGAATGGGCTGTTGGAGAAAATCATCCAGGACCCTAAGGCTTCTAAGGGAAATGAGGATATCTGGGAGGAGGGTGAGAAGCCAAATCTTGCCAGGGGACTGAAGCCCTGAGGTCAGGCATCATGGGGGCACCTACACTCCTTATAAGGGAGTTTGGCTTAGGCTCCCTCTGTCTTTCTTTGGGCCTCTGTCCTTCCTGAGTGGGTCCTATCTATCTTTCTCTACTTGATTCTTTTTTCTTCTTTGGTACTTGGGTTTGGAAGGCCTGAGTGGCACTAGTAGCATGTCCTCTCTATTCCTCAACTGCACCTCTCCACAAAGCAGACACCAAGACCCTCTCACCCCAAGGAAGCCTCCTCTTCAGGAAGATCGTCCCCTTTGCTCCCCTCCCCTTTCCAGCCCTGCTGAATCTCTCCCAGTTCACAGGGGCCTGAATTCACATGTTACTTTCCTGGCTTATCTCCCTGTGAAGGTGAGGCACAGAGGGAGTGTGCACTCACAGGTGTGGAGGACACTTGCCTCCCATGCCCAATGCCTCTCCTTCTCCTACCTAGAAACCCAAAAAGAGCCACACCTGAGAATTGCTTCCCCTTACAATGCCCACATTGGACCCTGTTAGCTCCATCCCCTAGAGACTACTCTATCCTCTGCTGGGGGAGCTTTCCCAGCCCAGCAAAGACACTGCCTCTACTCCTTCCCTTCATGTCCAATACACACAGCACTGCACTCACAGAAAGAGCCCTTGGTATGCCTCCCGGGGCCTACTTTTACCTGAGGCAAGGAAGATCCCAGCAGCTAGAGGGAGGGGAAAGCAAAAACCACATTGGCCCCACACAGACTAAGACCTCAGATTTTGGAGACTGGGAAGCTACCCACCACCCCGATCTAATGGTGAAGGGGAGAGGGGATACTTTGGATCCAGTCCAAGCAGCAGCCTGTGGACTCTAGCTCCAGAACCCTCTTTCCCTGCTTTTCTCTTTAGCTTCCTCCCCTGCCTGGACCCCAGGCCACTGGCCAAGGGCTGAATTGTTCCCCTCCCTGGAACAGGGGACCCCAGAGGCACTTTGCACTGGTCTAGAGTTTACACATTCCTACAAATACCAAACATGTATGGCCCTGCCTCATGCTTTCTTCCTGATGGAGAGAAAATCTTGCAGAGCTCTAAATGATTCTTCCTACCCAAGCTGACTTGCAGCGGGAGGGCATAAGGAGTAGAGAGGGGAGGCCTCCTGCAAGGAGTCAGTTCCCCCATCTTCCTACTTCCCAGCAGCTTCCTCTCTTCTCCCACCCCTGAATGGGGAGGCCTGGAGAGGCCTTTCCTCTTTCCCCTTAATAAGTGGGAATCACCTCTTTTCAAGGGGTGGGGAGGGAGTTAGGTAAATGGAAGGAAAGGTCTCAGAAGGGAGAGAATTAACTTACAGCGTTCGCCTGGGATTCATTTTCGAAGATGTAACCTCTCTCACCATCATCCCCAGCGCCGTAATCCCCTCTAACTGCCAGGCCCTCTGTCCTAGCATTAAACCTCACCAGCAGCTGCGTGGCTGGACAGTTAAGATTATATATGATGTAAATATATTGTGGGTTTGTCAGCTCTCCCTACACCATAAAACTTGGTTTAATGACATCACGTGGTCCCCCAAGAGCCACTCACGGGCTTGCCTTTGGGCCATTCACATAAATAACCTCCAAAAGTTTCAAACTCCTAAATTCACATAGAAGCTGTGCCTATTTCTCTAATGCTCAGTTACACTAAAAAGCCCTCGTGCTGCTCCTTTGCCCCACCCCCACACCCCCTTACAGGGTGGGGAGGAAGGAGAGGATGGATCTTTATTTATTTACTTACTTATTTCCATAAGGACCTGTCACCTTCGAGGTCCTGTTGATATTTTTTTTCTTCCTATTTTTTCCTCCTCTCTCCTCTAATTGCTCAGAGTGGGCCGTGTCCCCTCTTCCCACTCCCCCGGGAAGGTAAGTCACGCTTCATCCCTTCTTTCTTGCTGCCAGAGTGGGTGGGCTCCAGGGCAAAGTGGAGAGGCAAGCTCCACGGTCTCCTTTAGGACCCAAAAGCCCCTCCACTTACTGCCCCAGTGCAATACCAAACCCTGGTTCTTGGAAATTGTGCCAAAAGGCTGGCCAGTGGGAAAACTACCCCTAGGTGCTAAGCAGAAGCTTCTATTCAGGGAGAGATCAAGGGTCTGGGCCTCACCCACTCCCAACACAGGGGAGTATTTCCGAGGCCTCTGGCTTGGGTGCCGCTGCGGGCTCCGCTGAAGCGGAGGCTGAGCCTGGGCGCAGGCCTGCAGACTGTGACAGGAGGGAGGAGAGCAGGAAGGCGCTGCAGTGCTTTTCCCAAGCCTGGCCCAGCTGAGTCAGTTCTTCAGCAACTCCAGGGAAGGAGAGGCCCAAATCCTGCTGGGAGGAGCAGTCAGTGCACAGCGGGGCTGCTGCACCTGGCCTGGCAGGTCTGATCTGCATGGCCCCTTCCCAGGCAAAAGCCCTTGGTTCTCTTCCTTGGTCTGTCCCCTGGGGAAGAAGCAGACTTGGGAGGCTGGAGCGAGTGAGTGCGGTGACACAGCCCCTTTCTTATTTAACTGTTACCCATTGGAGACGCCAGTGTTTCTTCATGCTTCACTGCTCGCCCAATAGTTTTACTCAGCATGGAGAAAAAATTAAAATAACTCCCTGAAGAAAATTACACATTTTATTTCAGAGGGAGGGGGAGAGAGATTGAAAGTTGGTGCTGGTGGGTTGGACTGAGCGGCTTGTACAAACTGAAGAGAGGCATTACCAGTGCCCTAACCTGGCCAGAGTCCAGTGTGAAGTGTAAGGGTAGTAGTAATGGGTGCAGCTCAATAAATATTTGCTTAGATCTCCTATGTGCTAAGTGTGGGGCAAGAAAAGGCTCTCAGGTCTTTTTAAAAATGATGGACAGAGAGGTAGCTTAGGCAGCAGGATAAGGACAAAGTCAGTCTTCATAATAAATCCAAGGAGCATCAGCATTAATAATCATAAATATTCTCCCTGCCCCTCCCCAGAACTACTCTGCTCCTTTTCCCTCTTGGCTGCTAGAGCAGCTCTTAGCCCAGTTCCAGACCCCCACCCCAGCAGTGTGGGGGGCCTAGGCTAGGCTCCAGGAAATCACCCCATTGTGGGAGGCAGGAGAGGAAATGCAGTGAAGTTTTATGGACCCTTCCCACATTTGTTTCTCCTGCGAAGTGCTTCCTCCCTCAGCCCATCCCAGGAGCCTGGAGCTGAGCAGAGCAGAGTGGGCCTAGGCCAGCCTTAGGCACCACCTGAAGTAGCTGCCTTTTTTCGCTCCCTGTAGGTCACCCTCCCCCTCCAAACAAAATCTCAGAGACTGAGATAAATGATGGCAAACAGACGTGACTCTGGCCCTGGTCTATGCATTTCTCATCCTGGTTAATTTTCCTAGCCCTAGGAAACAGTCTGAACATTTCTGGATAGGCAAGTACACCCAGCAGATTGCTCTCCCTGCTCCCCTCTCCCCTGATATCTTAGAAAGCTGAAGTATACCTTGCCAACTCCCCAAGCATTATACCTCTCTACCAAGCAGTACCAACTTTCTCTAGTGGGTCCTTCTGGGGCCAAATGGGTTTCTAGACTGAGGGCTCAGCCTTCCCTCTGAGTCCAGTAAAGCCCCTTCAAGGACCACCTATCCCCAGGAAAGATTTTCAGAGACCCAAAGGGCCTGAGTCTGAGCAGGCATCATGCACGGCGGAGCCACTGGTCTCTACACATTATGTCTGGCATGGAGTAGAAGCTACTGCCAGTCTAGAAACTTTAGATGCCTTGGACAGCCGCAGTACAGACGGGAAAAGCCAGTACGAGAGGCCCATGCCTTCCTCTTTCCCCAGAGGCCATTTTTTGAACCAAGAATCAGAAAAGGAACTCAATTTCACCTCCCTCTCTTGCTGCCCCTAGAAACACCTTAAAACATTTCTTTTAAAGGAGAGATTTAAAGATTTTGGGCCTTGCGCTATACCTCAAAACCCACTTAGACACTCAAACATGCCCTAAACAGACAGAAACCACTACATCTTTAATTCTGTTCTCTCTTTGTCTTTATTTGATATGACAAAATATAGTTTCAGGAAGGACCCGGAGTCAATAAATAGTTGGGCAACAGTGATGGGGTAGCAGGGCAAGAAAGTCATGGCAGGAACTGGTACAGCAAGGAGCCTCTAGGACCACTTGCTGGGGTCCAAATGGCAGAAAGCCCCAATAGTTGAGCTAGCTAGCAGGCTGGGTCTGCGGGCCTGAGAGGGCATGCAGCAGGCGAGGGCTGGGGAGGTTCCCCAACTTTGGGCTAAGGGAAGATGTGGAGAGGATAGGGCAACCACAAAAGCCCTAGGCCCACGTTCAGTCTTCTCCCCTTTTCATATGCAAATCATTAATAAGTAAAGACCAAGTTTAGTTGCCATGAGGAAGCACCCCAGTCTGGCAATGAACTCTGCCAGGCACAAGCACCCGCCATCCTGGGGTCGCCTGGCTCACCTAGCCAGAAACAAAAGAGAGCGAGAGGGAGGCTGAGGTGAGGGGCCTGCAGAAGGCTGGGCCCACCTTAATTCAGGTGGGCCTCACAGGGGTTTGGGGACCAGAGAGGTGGTCCAGGCTGAGGTTAGTTCAGCACTAGCTTATGGTGCTCCGCAGCCCTCTGGAAGGGCCCTGCAGAGGTAGCCCTGGGCCCCAGATGCCCAGCTGAGCTAAGGTGAACTTTGCTGAGCTGCGGGGAGACAGGCAGAGCGGGCAGCCCCGGGGACACCCAGGGTCAGTGGGGACGCAGAATACCAAGGAAAAGCGCTTTTGTCTGTGAGGCCCGGGAGCCAAAGCTCCGGCTCTTGCCCCCCCACCCCAAAATATATAGAGAGAAAAACCGAAAAGGAAAGGCTCAGGGACCGAAGCCAGTTGGGGTGCTCTCCGCGGCCTTCCCCGCTGCCTCTAAAGAGCCTCTTTGCTTTTCATTTTGGAATCTTTCTTCCACTTCATCCTGCGGTTCTGGAACCAAATCTTGATCTGTCTCTCGTTGAGACATAAGTTGTTGGCGATCTCTATGCGCCTGCGGCGAGTGAGGTAGCGGTTAAAGTGGAATTCTTTCTCGAGTTCCAGAGTCTGGTAGCGCGTGTAACTGGTTCGGGACCGCTTGCCGTCCGTCTCTGTAACATAAATTCCCCCAAGCCAGGAAGGGGTGAATAGCGTGCAGCGCCCCAGCGTCCCATCCCAGTCCCAGGCCCCTACCCGCGGCCGGAGGGAGAGGCAGCGCTACGAGACAGGCCCGGCGGGCCGCAGCGGGCGGGCCCGGCCCAGCCAAGCCCCGGGAAAGGCGCCTCCGCCCAGGCAGGAAACTTTCCACCGCGGCCTTCACTCAGCGGCCGGAGGGCTGAGGGGGGGTGGGGGGAAGAGGGAGACCCAGGCTCGGACCGAACAATAAGCATTCTCGAGATCCGAGCACCGGGGACCCCCCTCCCGCCCCTCCCGAGTCGCTGGAATCCTCCGGAGCCGCGAGCGCCGGCCGAGACGGCTCCGCAGGGAAGGGAGGAGGGAGCCACGGGGGGATCCCCGCTCTGGAGCCCCGCGCTCCTCACCCTTCAGATCCCTCTATTTTTTTAACTCCCTCCCTCTCCCCCAAAAATTGAATATTGCCTTTTATACACGTTTTGTTCCTATGATCCAATTATGTCGTCGTAAATTTGGGCGCACACAGCCTCTAAGCCTTTTAGTGGACAGTTTTACGAGCCATTGATGCCTGGATCGTAAAATTTATGGCCGCAGGTTTTTTTTCTTTATTTGCCCCGCATGGCCTATAAAACCCAGGCGGACCCGAGCGCGCAAAATGAAGTCCTAAAGTTTACCGTGGCTCATGTGCAGTTTGGTCATCCACGGGTAAATCTGTGGCGGGGCCGGTGGCTGGCTCAGTCCGGCGGGTTGCCCTGTCTGCGCCTGCTCCTCTTTGATCTCCCCTCTGCTCTTAGCTCGCTCCTCCAGCGCCGGGCGAGCCGCCTTCTGACTGTACATCCCGGGGTTCAGAGGAGCCGCTTCGTCTCTGCCCAGAGCGTGTCCCGGAGCGGCCGCAGCGCTGCAGGCGGGGCGGTCGGGGTGAGCCCGGGGGTTGGCAGCCATGTCTACCCCGTGGAGAGAGTTGGAAGGCGCAGGCGGTGGGAAAGTGATGCTTAAATCCAATCCGCCGTAGCAGTACCTGGATGCCTGCACCTCTGAGGCCGATCCATAGTTCCCACAAGTTTGCATGTTATAGGCAGGGATATTGGGGCTCTGCTTATAGAATGAATTGGTTACGTAGGAGCTCATGGCGGGGAGGGCCCAAAAAAAATTCTGCACCCTTTTTGATTAAGGGTGATTTGTGACTCTTTGAAGTTGAGGGGGTTTTTGTTCTCCAAAGTGCACAATTTATAGGTGGAGATATCTCTTTCTTTATCCTATGCGCTCTTCCCAAATAAGGGAGCCTTAAATAGAGTCACGTGACTCGAGCGGCCACTCATAAATTTGGCTTGATGACCTCCGGGAGGTTAGTGATGGAAGCCGGAGAAACGCATCTTGATATGTTGGCAAAGCCCAACCAAGGGGGAGAGGGAGTGAGAGACAGAGAAAGAGGGAAGGGGGAGAAAAAAAAATGGTTCTTGGAATTGGGGGGTAGGCGGGACAACGAGCCCACAGCGACACCTGGTGCCTACTTGGAGGAATTGCATCATGACGCGTCAGCTCGCCTTCTGGTGGCTGGATTTTCTATCGCGTGGGAAGGTGGTTGTTGCTGCAAAGATTTCTTGGGCAGGCCCTTTAAATTCTACTTACATTGGAGAAAAGATGAGGCCTCATTTAGGATGTACAGCGACGCTTTTTGTAATGTATAGCCCGTTCTCCCTAACTCCCGGGTCTGCTAAACTTCACACATGGCTGAGTAAAAAGGTAGCCACTGCCCAGGTTGGAGAACCAAGTAGGTTTATCTCAGGTTCCTTAAACCAGAGGTTGAGATCCCTTGCCTCAGAGGCCCCAAGGCTCCGACACTGCTGAGGAGGTGCCTATCAGCATGGGAAAGTGGACTCTGCCTCTGAAGAGGTAGACAGGATGCCCAAAAGGAGGGTTCCTGGGTGGGCACAATTAGACAAGCAGGTCAGGAGGCTGAGAGTGCTGGGGACTCTGGGATGAGCCTGGAGGTGAGGAGCCAGGAGGACTTGGTTATATTTTACCATGCCAGGAACCCCAGAATAGCAATAGGCAATTTTCAAGTGTGTGTGTGTATGTGTGTGCATGCATGTGCATGTGTGTATGGATGTGCATGTGTGTGTCGAGAACCAGACACAATGGGATGGAAGACTGCTCTGCATCCTTGTGTGTGATCCTCATGTTGTACAGATGGCAGATACTGTAGATAGAAAATAGACGTTACCTGAGGCCATAGAGAGGCAAGATTCAAGCCTCCACAAATATTACATGAGCAAGGCAGAGGAAACAGCCTGTTTGCACTCTTTAGGGAAAAGGCCCTAAGCCAGGCTTTCCAGGAACCTGAATCCAGAAGGCCCATTAGAGAGTAATTTCTAAGCTTTTTGGAAGCATGGAGAGGACCTGGCTGGTGGTTGGGCAGGACAGGCACCTGGGCAACAATGGCAGCCTGTGGCCAGGTCCTCTGTAGCCCTTTCTGTCTCTCTCCTAGTCTCAAGTTTTACTCTTTCCTGATTGCTTCTCCCCTACATATCTCTGCCTCTGCCAAGAAAAGCCCCTTCCCCTTGGCGGAGGTGCTGGAGGGGGCGCTGGTGGGGATCTGGAGAGTCTGGAAAACTCTGGCGGATTTTTTCCCTCGGGGGAGATCCTTTCACTACTTCTCCCTTAGGCCCACTCAGGTTTCTCTGGCTGGGCTTGGGAAGAGAAGGCGGGAGCTGAGAAATGGTGAGGGGTGATGTGCGCCCCTCACCCGCCAGGTTTAAGGAGAGAAGAGGAAGGAACCAGACAGGCCGGGGCTGTAAAGAAGAGAGAATTTTGTCCGGCTACGTCAGGAGTCCCAGCGCAGGCGAGAGCTCAGTTTCTAGGCTTTCTCTTCCCTGATGTCCTTGAATCTTTCGATCCGGTGCTGAAGGACTCGAATAGCGCGGTCTTCTGTTCCCCTCCGCTCTCCTCTCCGCCTCCGCCACGTTTCACAACAGCCGGCCTGGCGCGGGCTGGGTGGGGAGGGCTTGCTAGAGCGACGTCCCCTTCCCTAAGCTCCTGGGGGTGGGCGGGGGTGACCCCGGTGCCTGGGTAGTGCTTTTCTGGCATTTTGGGGGTCTGGGTTCAGAAGCCCAGGACCCCAGACTATCACTGACAAGAAGAAAGGCCCGTGTGGAGCTTGGAGTCTAACCCGATCCGGGCTTTCCCCCGCCCCCAACGAAATCCTAAGCGGCCTTTTTTGCGGGTGTGGGCTGCTCGGCGTGGGGGGCTCAGAGAGGCCTCCCAGCCCCCCAGCGCGATCGTAGGAAGAGCCTGAGGCCGGGACTCGGCGCCGGGCGCCGGGCTCCCGGAGAAGGCGAGCGCGGAGGACTGGGGGAAGGACTCGAATCTGCTGGCGGCGGGCAGACGCGGCGGCGCTTGGAGCCTGCTCCAAGCCGGCGAGCGAGCGAATTGACGGAATGCAGATATAAACTTTTAAAAATAATATCAGTTTTATTAAATATTCGAGAACGGATCCAGAGGTCGGATTTATACAGGAGGGTAACACGAGGGGATTTATTTATTTATTTATTTATTTATTTATTTATTTATTTATTTTCTCCTACTTGGCTAAACAAACGTCATTCACTTTTCTTTTTGTAATTTTCCCTCTTTTTTTTTGTTTTTTCCTTTTTAAAATGAGATTGGAACACTGACGGTGCTAAACATAAATATAAATACAGAGACCACAAATACAGCTAAAAATATTCACACAGAAACGGTCACAGTTTGGAATATGTCATAATGACCCCCAGGAATCTTTAAATACAATTTGCCTGGTCTGGGCATTTGCTGGGGCAGAGGGGCCCGGGCAAGGGCTGCGGGGAGGCCCTGGGGGTTCTGTAGGGCCAAGGGGCGCCCTCCTTGGGCTTCCAGCCCTCCCAGGCTGCCGGGCCGGGCCCTGAGGCCCTGGAGCGGAGGCCCCAGGCCCGGGAGCTGGCTCTCTGGGCGAGAGGGGGCGTCGAGGGGGGCACGACCTCATTTGGAGGGAAATATGTGGAGTCTGAAGCGAGGTTCAGGGAACGTGCCCCCCAGGTCTGGGCGGGGGAAGGGGCCTGCAGACAAGCCGAGAACGAGCTAAGAGGAGGAGGCGCGTGGTGAGGAGTTGTGCGGAGAGGGAGGGGGTCCAGAGCTGACTTTCAGGTCCACGTTTGACTTCCTAATTTTGTTTTAGGGAGTCAAAACACATCAATTGTGCCAGTGATAAATACAGAGTGTGTGATTAGGGGAGCGTTAGGATGAGCGAGGGGGGAGAGGGGTGGCAAGGACAGTCCTGGTCACTCTTTCTGCTTCTCCTCTTCTGTCTCTTCCCGCTTTTCCTCTTTTCCACCAAGGCTGTCGGCCGCGGCCCCTCCGCCGCCCCCCGAGAGTGTGGACGTGAGATTAGATTCTTTTTTCCACTTCATCCGGCGGTTCTGGAACCAGATTTTGATCTGTCGCTCGGTCAGGCAAAGTGCGTTGGCGATCTCGATGCGCCGGCGCCGTGTTAGGTAACGATTGAAGTGAAATTCCTTCTCCAGTTCCAGGGTCTGGTACCGCGAGTAGATCTGGCGGCCGCGCCTCCGGTCCGCTCCGTAGCCGACCCCTAGAGACCCGGGCACAAAACACACTAAAAACGATCAGCAAAGCGTCCTTCCAAGATGATTACGCCTAGCAAAGTCCTAACCTCCCAACTTGGCCAGCAGATCGCAGCCCCCTCAAGCTCTAGTCTTCTAAATCCTTTCGCTCGGCCCCACCCCCACTGGGGTTACAGCCAGGACCCCAACTTAAGTAGTCCTCCCATAGGAGGTAGATATATGTCCCAAAGTACCGTCGGAAGGGGGGCAGGGCAAAAAACAGGCAAAAAGCTGCCAGTCTAAAAGCTGATGTTTGAAAAATCTCAAATGCTGAGGATAAGGGCCCATTTCTCAAGGACTGAGCTCCCCAACCTCCCTAAGCACCCTACCTCTTTGGAAACTTCTCTCCACTTTTCTGTCCTGTCCTCTCCCTCTCCCTTCTTCTTAGCCTAACTCGACTTGGGGGGGACTCCCCACCCTCTTCCCCCTCCCCTCACCCCCCTGCCCTGTTCTTGCCCCTTCAGCTCGCCTTGGAGCCCTCCAGTCCGTCAGGGGCTGAGGGGGCCAGGCCCCTGTAAGCCAGCGCGGGAGGCAAGCAGAGGGGGCAGAAGAGGGGGCCCTGTCTCGGCGACGGCGGCGAGGAGACGAGCGTGATTGTTTTTATGGGGCCATAAAAAATTCTCCGCCCGTTCTTCTAGGGAAGCCGGTCATAAAGCCAGTTCAGTTTATTTAATTTATATCTCGGAGCTGTAAAACTCACCACTGTGCGAATTCATTCGCTGCATCCAGGGGTAAATCTGGATACTGGCTTTCTGGTCCTGGGGCGCAGTCCTGCCCTGCTCAGAACTAAAATCC
This sequence comes from Erethizon dorsatum, assembly GCA_028451465.1. Lineage (NCBI taxonomy): Eukaryota > Metazoa > Chordata > Mammalia > Rodentia > Erethizontidae > Erethizon > Erethizon dorsatum. The sequence goes on from CM051834.1 coordinate 48,341,251, forward strand.
TGAGCGATTGAGGTCTGTGTGTTATGTCCTAAGGTGTTTTGTCTGCAGTTTGAGAGCATGTCTTTCTCCTGGTAAAAGGAATTAGATCCATAGTCATATGGCCCCCGGCTGGAACTGAACACGACATTCTCCTGTGGCGAATAAAAGGGAGTCGAGTAGATCCGGTTCTGGGCAACGGCTGCTCCATAGGTCGAGAAATGCCTCACTGGATCATAGGCGGTGGAATTGAGGGCGACGTTGGGGAGGACGTCCTGGCCCCCGGCGAGGTGGCAGGATAAGGAAGGGTTAGTGAAGTAGGAATTCATCCCTTTGCCTTTACCTGGTCGGGCTATGATTTCTTTAATATTTATTTCTGTCTCCAGTTTGTACTCGGAACTAGATGGTTATAGGGACGGCTCCAATCCAGGACAGACAAAATGACAAAGTCAGCTGACCCCCTTCCAGCCAATCACAAGCCAGATGTCAAGAAGGGGGAAAAAAATCGCTTCTGCTTCTGTTGATTCCCTAGTTGAGACTAAGTGTGTGCTTTGAAAGTAAGACTTGGGTTTCTCTTTAAAATATATGTGTAAGGGAACTGGTCTGGGGGTAAAAGAGGGATACCTGTCCTTGAGCAGGGCCTTGGGCCCACAGAAAGAGAGATGTACTCCAGGAAATCTCTCAGCCCCAGCTAACTTTGCTCTGCTGTGGCCAGAGCCTGGGTGGGAGAGCATTTTCAATCTAATTTCATCTTTAATATCTGTTCAATTCTAAAACTACATCCTGATTTCTTCATGGGAAGAACTCCCTCGCAGCTCAGGGGGTTCTCTGAAATGCTATCACAAATCCTGGTTTGACACTCCATAGAGTGAGTCTCCATCACTGAAATGATATATTTTTTCCAATAATTAAAAAAATCAAAAGGAGAAAGAAATTTCCTAAAGCACGGCTCCCAGAGGAAGGAGAGTGTGACTGAATCAAGTTTAGAGGGGATATGGGGAGCTATGAGGTTTAAGGGGTGAGGGTGAGACTGCAGTGTACAGTGGCAAAGCTGAAGTGGGCAAAGGGAGCAATGTCCGCTCTTCTCTGCCTCTCAGCCCCTTTCTGCCTCCTCCTCAGGACACTCTTTTTGGGGAAACTCTTGCAGCATTTTTGTCTGAAGGGGCAAATGTATAAAAATACATTAGGAAAGAGAGGAAAAGAGGCAGAGAGAAGAAAAGGAGGAGAAAGAAAACTCTGAGAGTCTTTTTAGAGACATCAACTCCTGTTTATGTTGGTGAGAATTTATGATTTGGAGCCAGCCATGGCCAGTGGGGTAATTCACACAGGATCCAGCCAGAGAGAGGAGACTGGTGGGGCTCTGATGGACAGTGAGCTTCGTGCAGGCTCAAGCGCCTGCAGAGGTCAGAACCCCCCTATCCCTCTGGATTCACTGCCCTGCCAGGGGAGGCGCCCCTGGACCTGAGTTCTGAGGCTTGAGGATTCTGGCAAAGGGCTCCAGGAGAGTTCTTGTCCAAGTGCCAGCCACCCCTGGACTCTCAGCAGCCTCTAGCCCAGTTTTTCCTTACCTTGGGGCTAAGAAAAAGGGAGAAAATATTAGGTAAAGGCAGCTGGGTCCAAGGCTTCAGAGGATGCTGTAGTGGGCAAACTGAAATAGATGAAGGTGTGCAGATGGAGATTTTCCCCTGATCCAAACTTAATTTGATATTGTGACATAGGCAGAAAATGCTTTGAGTTGACAAAGAGGGTAGTGGGCCATTCACACATAGCCGTGAAAGCTCATATTTTTCCCCTCACTTTTTTGGGGGGGGCTGACTATAACAAGAACCCGGATGTTGCCCAGATTTTATGATCTTTTCCTTCTGTGTAACAAAGCGGAGTAATCAATGGGTAGCAATAAAGCCATAAACGGGACTACGCTGGGAAAAAACTCGTTTATTCATCTTCTGTAATGTTAAGGTTTCCCTGGAGTGTCACTAGGGGGAAAAATAAAGTTTCGAACCCAAAAGCAGACAGTGTGTGCAGGAGCTGGTGCAGACAACATGTTAGTTAATACATGAACCTCGTTAGGGGGTTGAAGAGTCTTTCTGCCAATTTGTGTTTGCTTTTTAAAATCCAACATCCACCCCGCTCCTTCAAAAAGGAAGGAAATTGGTTGGCATTTAGAATGGTAAGGGAAAGATCCTTATAAAGTTCCTCCCTTTGGACTATACTTTCTTCTTCACAAGGAGATAAAGGTGAAAGGGTAAAGGAGGGTACTTACATTAAAAAGAAAATTTTAAGAGTTATTTCTTTTGGGGGTGATATGGCAGGTACACAAACATAGACACCACTGTGAGTTACTTTTTGCTCTTGAATCCAGCTGTCCTCAAATTCATAGCATGCCTGGGCAGAGGTTTCCAACAGCTGGTTGGAGCTCCAGTCCCCCTGGAGGACAAGAGGTAGGGGAGAAAAACAAGGAGGGGAGTACCCTGGGGCTGAGCTCAGGAACAAGTCAGTGCACCCCTGGACAAAAGTAGCCTTTCTCCTAGTTCTCAGCCTTTCTGCCCTGAAGGTAGCCATGTAACAAGTAGAAGAGGCCGGAAGAAACAGTAAACGCCTCCCCCATTTTGGAGCAAGATAGCCAGAGGGATAAATCATGTCAGTGGCATTTCTTTCAAGATATTAAATTGTTGCAATGTACAACAAATTGAATGATGGAAGATAGGATGCCTTAATGAGGTTTTGCTTTCAATGAATGTTGATTTCCTATGTATTTTAAAATCTCTTTTCTGGGTACCTTGGAAGAAAGAAGGGGCTTCTGGGGAAGCATGTGTACAGCCCCCAGCAAGAATGTCTGAGTTTCTCTGAGCCCCTCCTTAACCAGATCTGGAGAGGAAAGGGGCCCCAAAGTTGAGGACACTCTCTTTTGGTGCCTAGAGGTGGTGGGCTTCGGGGTGGGCGACCTGAGGAGCAGAATGTAAGTCTCAGGCCCAGAAAGTTAAGTGTTTTATTACGTCCCTAAACAGAGGGCAGAAACTGAAAGGTCTCGCCGATTTATAATGAACAGAAACCAGCTGCTGGGAGAAAAAGGCAGAAATGCTGGAAGGGGGAGAGGAGGGAAAGCAGAAATACAAATACATTTCCCACTGCTTGAATACCATTGGAAAAATTAATTTCCAACACATTCTCCTCCATCACCTTATGTTCCTGGGGAAAGAAGCCTCCTTCTTTCAGTCAGATCTTTAATTATGCAGCTGAAATTTGCTGGAGGATTCGCTCCAAGGGGGGAGAACGGGTCAGATGAGCCTGATCTTTCCTCCATTGGATTGTATTTTCCTTTTTCATTTCATGTTCATTTTAATTTTTTGGCAAAGAATGGCTATGGGGGGCAGCTGGGACTTGGATTTTTCTAGATATATTTATATTTTCCTGTGAAATTTGTCTGAAAACAATTATGGAAATTCATCAGCAGAAGCAAGAACAGATGTTTTATTAAAACTGCAGTTGAGCTCTGTAAATATGCAGAAGTCTTGGGAAGGAGGGAGTGAACTCTTTCTTTGTTTCTATAAAACAAGCCTAGAGAAATTAGAGAACACCCCCATCAGGCCAGCAGGACTCTGCGCTGCTCTGGCCCCTCGGCCTTCCACATTGAGCATACCAAGGGAGCTTGGTGTCAAGAGCAGGTTTTTGCTTTTGGAACTGTAATTAGTGGATTCAAAAGCTGAATTCAAAAACGCAGAAAAGCAGGAAAGTTTGCCCGCTCACTGCCCAGTCCTCCCCCCACCAATCCAAAACACATGCTTTTCATGAGAACTAATTATAGGAGAGGAATTTATTGCCTGTGCCTTGGGCCTGAGTGGGGTGCAGTCACTGGCCAGGAGTCCCCAAGGCTAAGGGTAGCACTGGAACTGGTTACTTCGGGTTTCCTAGGGTGTGTTAAGTGCTCCTATTTCAGCCAGCCTTACCTGGTTCCAGAACAGGGAAAGGCTAGGGGGTTTCTAGGCTCGGAACTGGGGAGCGAGTAGTTGGGACTGGATTCCCTCCCTGAAGAGGTTCTTCGGCAGGCCTTACCTTGTCTGCCTTGGTGTTTCACTCTGCTCTGGGAAATACATCATTTTAATTTCATGGGGAGGGACAATTGAAGTGAGCAGGATGAGGTCCACAATTTTTATTAGGGGGACAATCTTTTCTAAAGATACTCCTTAGTTTGTGTTCTGCCGGTCTCCTCTCTCTCTCTCTCCAGATCCCTAACTCTGTGAGGACATTTGTGACTCACGCTTGCACTGCTACACATACTCCATTCCCGGCTGCTGGCTGCCAGCAACTACAGCTTGGCGCCTCCGGAGGCTGCTTAGGGACCCCAACGCTGGAGCTGCAAGATTCAATGCTCCATCGACAAGGCAGTTGGCTGCTTGGAAGCTTTTGCATCTGCCAGACCCATCCCACACCATCCCTAATTTTCCAGAGCCAGAGAAAAGCAGTTGCCCTGTCGGCTTCTTTTGTGCCACTGGGCAAAGGCCAAAATCCCCCTTACAGAGAAAGCCGAGTTTCAATAATTGCTCAGCTCACCTCAAAAGAGCTCTATTTGGTTAAGGCTTTGCTGTTCTAGAGTGAATGCTCGGCAGGTACCACGGGCTTATGATTATATTTTTAAATTAAAAATTAAAAAATAAACCTACCCCAAATGGCTGGTGTTTTGTATACAAGCTCCTTTGATCTCCTTAGAACGGAGTAAAAGGATTGCAGAGAGCTTCACTGTCTGCCAGAGAAAGTGAACGCACGGGACTGGTCTGCTCAGGGACTCCAAAGCATGGCTAATGAGGGGCTCCCAGTGTCTCATAGATATGGGGAAATTTTCTGGGTGGTACTCCCTCCATGTACAGACTGCATTCCATACAGGAACATTCCTCCTTTCAAAGTTCAGGCTTGAAGACATTTGGGAAAAAGTGAAATTTGACACACCCAACCCGGAAATAGATGCCATTTGTGGGTGCTGATATTCTGTGGACAAGGTTCCGGCTGACTAGCTGAAGGGAATTGGGGGTCAGCTGGGAGGGGGGTAGGAAGAAGGGGCCAGATGGGGCATGTCAAACTGCTGAGAACTGCCCCAAACACCTCGGAGGCCTGCGCTGGTGACTCCTTTTCTAAGAAGAGGTTGAAAGACTGCTGGAGCTGCTTTTGCTTTATTGCAGTTCAACAGAGAAAAAGGGTATATGGAGGGACTCTGCTAACTCATGTCATATTTCCTCTCCTTTCTCTTTCTGTATTTTTGCCTGGCTTTTCCTTACTGGCACCCCACTTACTGCCGCCACTATCAGCAGACACAACCCCTCATATTGGTGTTCTGTCTGGCTTCTCAACTCACTTCTCTGGATGAAGATTAAAAAATAAAATAGGTCCCAAGCATCTCTGCTCCATCACACCCAGAAAGCCCTCTTCTGAGCCTTCTTCTGTCTCCATCTGGAAAAAAAAAATTTCTGGCTTTTGGGGTCCTAGCTCTCAAGTCTTCTACCTTTATCCCAAGCAGCTGAATATCAGTTGAGGAGGGGGCTTGTGGAAAGCCTGCGGACTCAGGACCTCATCCCTGCTGGGGACTGGGAAGGACCACAGCCACCTCAGGACACTTCAGGCAAAGCAAGTGACCCCACTTGGCTCAGGAGGAAAAGTTAAAATCCAGAATATTCAGAATATCCTAGGACCTCAGAAGGTTATCAGAAGAGGAAGGAGGGGCAGAAATGGTATGTTGCTATGCACTAGACCGAGGGATCCCCAATTTCCTGGTTTTTCTTATGCCCCTCAACATGGAACATTGCTTGGGCCCATTCTGGAGGTTTATGAGAATTGTAAAAATCAAGAACTTGGCATTTACGATGCCACAGTGAGTTGTCATATGGAAATTGTAAATGTCATAAATGTCATGTACAGCGGCAGAAGCTTTGGGTGTGGGCACACATAGCTTCCTCTCACTTTTTTTCCCCTTTCCTCCTCTTCCTCCTGGTCTAACTTCTCCCACTTGAAAATAAAATGTTATTATGTTCTGGAACAATAAGCCAACAATAAAACATCATCCTCACTTCCCTATAAATAATTTTAGCTTTTACTGTTTGCAATCTGAAAGGACCATTTAATCTATGCTGGTGAAAAGAGGGGAAGAGATAGGGAGGAGGAAGTTAATTTCAGAAACAAGTATATTGCTTACTTTGATGATATTCTTAGATTTGATAGCCAGGAGCAAAATTAAAGGTGAACAGCGGCCTCCTCGACTCTATACCTGGTGTGATTGGAGATTTATAGGATCTTTAAGGAAGGGGCAATTTAATTTTGTAGGATTTGTTTAAATTTGCTGCTATTTTGGGGGGGTTGAGGAAAGTGAAGGTAGAAGAGCAACATGCTTTATCTAGCCTTATGAATCCTCCAAGATTACCCTGATTTAAAATCGACAACCTATGTCTCAGGAAATCTCCTGCAGACAGGAATGGTGGAGTGTGATGAAGGGGGCTCAAGTTCCTCAATGACTGTGGCCCCCTCAACCAAGCAGTTACCAGAGGAAAGGAAGAAAAGCTAGAGGCAAGAGGAGGGCTGCGCCTAAGTTTCTCCACCACTGGGATATGCGCAGCTTTATGGTGTCCCCATAATTCCCCTGACCCTATAAACAGCTGCCCTATTTTAGGATAATTTCTGCTGCCTCACCTCAGAAAGTGAGAATGAGGGAGCTGGACCAGGCAGGAGGGGTGTGCTAGAAGGGGGAGGGAATTCGGGACCACACTGCACTTTGTTCTCCTAGGCGAATTTGCTGGTTTGGCGGGTTTCAGACACAGGGTGGCAGCAGACAAAACAAGTAAACAACTCACAGACACAATAAACAGGGGAGGCTGCAGCACCATGGCAGAGGCCCTGGGCTGGGTAAGGGGCACCATTCTGGGGTAATGTCACCCCAGCACCCCAAGCGACGTGGCCATGGCCCAAAGCTCAAGGCAGCCCTCAGTGATGGCAGAGGGAAGGTAGAAGAAAACTGCAGTATCCGGGCACAGCTTGTCTGGACTTGAGATTCTAGGGAGGAACTTGAGCGCTTTGGGAGTGGGTGGGGAAAACCCCTCCAGCCCTGTTCATGTCCTCACTTTCCTTTATAGGGCTTTCCATTGACATTTATATTTCCCTTCTGTTCTGTCTTCCTGGCCCTGGAAGCAAGAAAGGCCGGGAAAGGAGGCTGATTAATTCCCAGACTCGGTGGCACATACTCAGTACTCCAGGCCCCAGCCAGCAGGGCCCAGCTTGGAGGCTCCCAAATATTCTCCACCAGCTTTCTCTGCTGGCCTGGCCTTGCCCTGGCTCAGGCAGCAGACAGAATTAAAATGCAGTCACACAAGTAACCAGATTTGGATATCTGGGGGACCTAGAGAACTTCTAATTGGTCCCCTAAAGACACAGGCAAGTCTGAGGTAGGGTGAGTGGGCAGGGAATTCAGGGAGAGGGAGAGATGTTCACCTTATCAGTTCTGGCTTGCCTTATCCATTCACCAGCATCTCCAAGCACCTTGGCCAAAGCCATTCCAGTCCACTATGTGGAGGCCACTTTACTAAACCACTCTAATACCCTCACAGCCCCAGGGAGACTTTCAGAGCCAGAGTCCATCCCTGACTGATCAGAACAGCTTACAGGCCCATAACACCCATGAAAGAGCCGATAAACCTCATTTTCAACATGCCTGAGTTCCTCTTCTGAGACAGTCTGAAATTTGGGGAGTATATAGGAAGATGAGGAGGGAAAGCAGAAGGGATTTAGTATTCCCCAACCCTGGTGCTTGAATAGCAAAAGCAGTAATGCCTGAAAAAGCCCTTATAGCATCCATTGGTTACCGGAACCCCGCATACTCCGATTCCAGTGCACACATATTTCTAGCAGAACAGCACAGAGGGCGTCCTTGGTGCACCCGGTGCTCTCACGAGCTCACTCTCAAATAGTAAGGGCTAACAAAATTTTGCATGCACATAAAACGGTGTTTGAACGAATATAGGCATGGTAATACACAATTAGGCACTGAAGAAACATGAGTCTCTGTATATTCATGCATAAGTCTAAGTCTGTATACTTGAGCCTGTATATAAAACATGTATAAAGCCACAGAGCTTGGTTTCAGAACACAACAGCCAACCCAGCAAGGTCGCCTTTTCCAAACAAGGTCGCATTCTCCGTGGGAATCACAACTGTCAGACCAAGGAGGGAAAGGGTTTGCTCTGCCCATTTCTCTTTAGCTAGGAACTGGTGCATGAAATAGAGTGGATGGCGGGGCTGACAAAGCCCTATAAAGGGCACATCTGAGGGTGCCTAATGAGTGGGCTCAGGAGGAAGGCTAGGGCCCTCTGCTCTGGGGAAAGTTGCCAGGCTGTGATCCACAGATCAGTGTCTCTGCCCAGTCTCAGCCCCGGGTGTGCAGAGTCCTTGAGCCAGATTCTATTCTCAGCCAACCTGGCTATTATTAGATAATCACAGAAGAGCTCTCCTGCAGTGAGGACCACATCAACAGAGAATTTGGCCTGCAAGGAGGTTGAGGGTTGCCACTGGTGACCCCTCTTGTGCTTCTGTTTGAGTGTCAGAGGAGAGCGAAAAGAGGAAGAAAACGGAAAGTAACTGTGAAGCAGGCGACTGTTTTATACCCTGGGCAGACGGAGAAAGTGGAAAACCAGGGCCAGGCACTGCTATTATGCTTTCTCTGCCTCCCTCTGTCTCATGAGGAGACATCTAGGAGTGAAGGGCACAGAGTAAAGTTGGGGCCCCAGAAAGGGACAGGAAATCGATAAAAATACAGTGACACCTCAGGATGGTGCTGTTAGCCGATCAACCTCGCACCCTAGCACCCAGACATCTTGCTGTTAGCACATTAAACTAAATCCCGGTGGGCCTAGAGAAATACCCCAGTCTTGCCCAGGCCCGCCCCTCCAATGGGAGGGGGTCCTCCGATATCCCAGGTGAATCTTACTGGCCCAAATAGCCTCCTCCGGAAACGGTTTTCTTTAGGGGACGAACAAAGGAGACGCGTGCCCCCCCAGCCCTCTTGCCAGTGCGGCGATCCACAGGGGTGTGGGTGGACAAAATACAGGCGAAAGAGAAGTAGAGGCCTCACCGGTCGGCGGTTCCCACAATACTCCAGAAGAAAGGCTCCCATTTTCGGGCCTCCCGGGCCCCTCCACCGTCCCACCGTACTCCCCTTGCCCTTTTCAGGTCCCACAGCCTCCGGTCCCGGCCCGCCGCAGCCTGGTTCACCGAGGCGTCAGCCCTCCGGCCGCGCCGCAGCGGCGGAGAGCGCGCGGCAGCCGAGCAGGCGGCGGGCTGGGCCCATTTGGGGAGAGCCAAGCGTTTTCCTCGATCGTAAACAAGGAAAGCGAAATTAGCCCCTCGGCAGACGCCTCTGCCGATACACCAGTGCTATTGGGGGGGGGTAGGAAGGGGGAGAGAAAATGCCATTTCTTCCCTCGGGAGAATACCTCAGAGGCCTTTATGTCGGCTGCGAAAGGGGACTTTTGGGGGGGCAGGAGAGGAAGGGAAGGGGATTGTAGGGGGAGGGGAGAGAAGATTCACTGTCAGCTCGGGCCCAAGGGGTTTGATTTGAATGCAGTCCAACTATAGTTTTAACAATTTGATAAAAACGGGTTTCTCCCCCCTTCCCACACCCTCCCCAGTCGACTAGTCGGGGTTTAAACAGGAAATCGAGGAGCGCTCCCCTCCCCCACGCGGGCTTAGCTCAGAATCTCAGTCGCGCGCCCTGGGAGAGGATGGGGGTGCTGTTGGTTGGGATTGAAGGTGAGTCTGGCACTCAGACTCTCGGTTCTTGCCAGGAATATGCCCCCTCCCCAGCTCTGGGATGTGCCTGCTTGGATTTGTAAGTATTTTCGTGTGCGTCGCTCTTTATAAACGGAAACTCACGTATACAGCGGCATCGGACCCAGGCCGGCGGGGAGCAGGGCGGGGTCATATATCAAACTGCAACATATTCAGGGCCACGTACATTTGGAAGAAATTAAGCCACTGCGTTATGAAACCAGATGTGTCAGGTTAATACTTATACAACACGCCATTAGCACCAATTATTAGGAAGATCCTGAGCATCTAGTTCTCTCCCGGGCCACCCTATTCAGACGCTGCTCTCGCAGGAGCCAGTCGCCCCGTGATTCCTAACTGCCGCCGCAGCACCCAAAAGGCCTGGCCTGTCCCCGCCCAGCCTGAGGCCTTCCCCATTCCCACTTCTGCCCGGGACCGGGCAGATCCTAGCCTAGAGCCGCGAAGTGCGATGGGTGAAACAGTTCACCGGGCATCCCTAGTAGAGTGGCCGCGGCTGCGGGTGGAGGGCGCAGGCCTCTGGAAAGGAAAGCGGATAGGCCTCTTTTTCTCCGAGCACAAGATGGCTTTTGAGCACTGCATCCCCCACCCTCCACCCTGCACCCGCAGTGCAGGGCACCTCCCACCCTTCCCTCCGCCAGGGTGGGGGCGGGAGCAGGGGGTGGGCAGACGTTCTCCCCTCGGCTGACGCGCACCAGCCACCAGCCTCCCCCCTAATTGCCAATTAACAGGCCCAGCCGCCCGCCGCCCGCCAAGCTACACTCGCTTCCTGCTCCGCTGTGCGGCCCTGAGCCCACACTGCGCATGTGTGAGCTCTAGCGGTCTAGCTCTCCAGGAGGGAGGGGCTTGCCCGACAGGGAGGGGGCGCTGGAAAGTTTGTTTGGGGATGAGGGGAGCTGACGTCGCTCAGGGGGCAATGGGCAAAGCCTACGGGTTCTCTCTCTGGCCCTAGAGTTTGAGCTTTCAGCCCCCTTCCTGGGGGCTCAGGCTCATTAACCAAGAGTAGGCAGATCTAGAATAAACAGGTACAGACACGGTGGGCATCAGGGAGACCCAGGGCTTCCGCCCACAGGCAAAGTCCTCTAGTCTCCCGATCCCAAATTCCGGCGCAAAGTGACATCAGGACAACACATTCTCCCCACTACCAGTTACCAATATTCCACTTTATCCTCCCCCCCGCTTTTCCTCCCCATAATTACCCACGAGCCCACCCTCTAGCCAGCCCCCCTCTCCTCTCTAACCAAGACAAGCCGCTGCTGTCCTTATCTTGAAACCGCCACCCAGCTACGGACCATTAGTTACATATTTGAACCAATAAGGAAACACTTACCGGGCGCTGCTGTCACTCTCCCTCTCTCCCTCTCTCTCTCTGCCTCTCTCTTTCCCACTCTGTCTCTCTGGTCTTCCCTCATTCTGTGCCGCTGCCGAGCCTGTCTCAGCTGCACACACACACATATACTTTACATAAATGCAAAAATAAAAAAAGAATAGTTCTGATCCTCAAAAAGCCAAATAAAATTAGGGAGAGTTGCGGGAAGGGGACCGGAGGGAGAGCCGGATTGAGAGGAGGGGTGGAGGCATCTGCAGCTCCCTATCTCAACTCCTGCTCCCGCATTCCTCCTGCCCCTTGGGGGCCAGAGGGCCGGGTGGGGGGAGAGAGGGAGAGGCCCTCAACTCTTGCGTCTCCCCTCCCATCCCCGCCCTCTCCAGGTGCCCCCAGTTTCCAGCAATTCCACCTGGAAGGAAAAAAATTAAATGGGGAGAAAATAATTATTAATCAGATTAATAAAAAAAAAAAGATACTAGTAATGAAGGGAGCGACCAGCGCAGGTTTCCCTGGCAATGGTTAGGCTCTTACAGGGAGGACTGTTCTGCGGAGCGCTCCGAACGGACAAACCACAATAAAAAGTTCACGTTCATGGATGGAATCCACATGACTTCTTGTGGCCAATCCAACTTGTGAGTCGATCGTAAACTTTTATTACTCAGCTGTAAATTTTCTGCAAACAACCGGGAATGCAATGCATTTGTGTAGCGTGTGCAAATGGGCGCCGCGGTCGCCATGTTTACCCAATTCTCTCGGAAAGGGAGCATCCCCTACCCGGTCTCACCCCCACCCGCCGCCCACTCCCCCGGGCCGACTGCCCCAGGCAAGCGCGGAAAGGGCAGAGAGGGGATGCAAGGGAGGAAAGAAGAAAGGGTTCGGGCGCTGGGGGTAGGCTGCCTCCCTTTACTGTGCCGAATTTTAAGTATTTTCCTTCATAAACGGAGGTGATAAGGTTGGATCTAGGGGAATCAACGCTTTGCGAAGATTTGTAACCCGGGGAAATGAAGTTAAAGGACGGAAAAGGGATACCCTTATTATCCCTACCTCCTCCCCCAACAGCATCCTTCCTATTTTCCTACTCTGGTGCCTTTCATAAACCCCCACGCCACGCAAGACAGAAACGGAAGTGGCAGACCTCTGGCAGCCTCTCCACCAAGGCTACCTAGGACGTGATGAAAAGAGCTGAGAGGAGTAGACCAGCCCTGGGCAGTTCTGGCAGCAGAAGGGCTGAGAATCTGGGGCATCTCCAGGACTCTCCAAGCACCTCTCACCCCCAGGTCCCCTTCTCAGTTAGAATGACATTACCTCCCCGCAAGACCATCACCAGCACGAGGTCTCCACACCTCCTAGGTTCTAATGGCAGTTTACAATCTTTTTAGAAGTAAAAACAAAATTAAAGTCCATTCTCTTGGTTCCCGTTTCCTATTTCTTTGAGGTGCAAGGCAGTTTGAAACCTTTCCGATCTTGTCTGGTTGCCCAAACCCACCTGCCTTTTTCAGAAAAATTTCCTGGTTTGGTGTCTAGACATCTGCGATGTGCTTCTGTGGTCCTAAAAGGAGAACCTTTTTACTGCCCTGAATTCTATCTTCCGAACAAAAATTACAGCCACCCCCTTTCTATTTCTCCAGACTCCTAATTTTGGTAGTAAGCCCCGTATAGGGAGTCCAGAATAAATACTATTTGCTGGTGTTTGGCAGCTCAGCCACTCTCCCCACTTGCTGGAGATTTGAAGCCCGGCAGCTCTCCTCTTGGTAGGGCACTGCGAGCTGGCATGAAAGTCAATGCTGGGTGTCCCCACCCCAGCCAACAGGGGATTCTTCACCACCTCCCCAAACTTCCTCCATAGTAAGCAAAACAGTTCCCTCAGCCAGATGCAGAAATCTCGTTTCTTTTACAAACCCACCCATAAATTTTATAACAGGTAGTTAAAAATTACGACAAGGAAGCGCTGGCCCAGCTTTTCACAATGGGCAGCGGGGAGAATGGGACAGCACTGCAGGCAGCTCACCGGAAATTTTACTTCTAGTCTGTGGCACAACCTGTTCTGAATTCTATCTATTTGGGGCTGGGGGTGACTTTCCCAGCCACCAGGATGTCCAGGAAGTCACCGGGGCATCTCGTTTGGGGAAGATGAGACTGGGGAGGCCAACCCATCCTCTCACTCAAGGGTTTCCCCAAAGAGCTCTTTAGAAGCTCACTACATCCTGAGCTCCCCCCCATTTCTTCAACACCAGCACCTTTCTTGGCCTCTGAAATAAGAGAGCCAGAGGGAGAGAAAACGCTAAGGATTTAAAAAAAAAAAAAAGCCAGAGAAACGAATTTGCCCCCCAACTTAATAGCTACATTATCCTGTCTCTACCGTTGAGATTAGAATAATAAATTCAAAGCGAAATGAGCGAGATGCTACAACTCAGCATTTTGAAAGATACTATTTTTCACAAATCACAAATAGCTTTCGGAAGCCACTTTGATTGGCTAATAAAAAAAGTAAAGAATGGGAGAAAGTCCTATCTGCAGCAGAATGGTCCCCATTCCGGTAATGGGACGGCGGGAGCATTTGGGAGGACGCGTTTCTAAAGAGAGCGCATCCCAGCTCGCAATTACGTTCCCTCATAAAACGGGATTTTACCTCTTTTTCTTTCCAAACGAGAAAACAGAGGCAGTGGGCAGGAGGAGCGGGGGAGCTGGTGCTGCATGAGGAAGTGGCTGGGGTTCCATTGGTCTGACCCTCCTGTTGCCCGACATTTCCAACGAAGCCGGGCGCCAGACGCACCCCGCCCTGCGACGCGCTGGGCTTGGGGCCACGGACATTGCTAAGCAGGGCCTGGGATGAATGGGGCGTTTGGCATGGGGGAAAGGCGAGGAGGCCCTTCAGAACCACTTAATGCAGGGCTCATCCCGCTTGGCTAGTGGGCCAGATATTTTTGTTAATAGAAATCATAATTCCACGTTTGAAAATGAAAGGGCCCTCGGCCATCCGTCGGAGCATGAAGGGGAAGTCTGTGAGAAGGCCCGAGGGAGGAGCGAAATGCTCTTTTGGGGCCTCTATATCCGGTAGCCGGTGTCTCCCACAGCAAACGGGGTTACCAGACTGGCTCTTCAACTCGGAGCCCCGCGGGGACCCAAGGTTCGGGTAGATTTCCCAGAGCTCCTGCTGGAAGCTATCCTTGCAGCCTGTGCTTCCAATCCTCAGCCTCTCTCAAGCTGCAGGAGTCCCCTGTGAACCTCTGCTTGACCCAGTCCAGTACTTGGGACCACTTTTTTATGGGAGCCAGGGACTGGAGCCCGGCGGAATAGACCAAACAAGGTCTGGCCTGGGCCCACATCTGGGAGGGGGAGGGAGGGACGGAAAGGGAGGGAGAGAGGGCCAGGGAAAAGATGAGGGACAGAGAGAGAGAGAAGAGAAAATATGAATAGGGGTCTGGTTTTGGAGACCAGAAGATCCCCTCCTCTTCCCTTTCTCTACTCTGCTGGCTGAGTCAGAAGATTTGTATCTGTGGAATTTGAGATTATTTGACCAGAATCTTATTGGCATAAACAGAGTTCTCTGTGTAGGACTTCCAGAGAGAAGTGAGCGACCCTTTTGCCTTCTGGGTCCCTGAGCCTTCAACTCTGTATTTTAGGGAATGACATTCCAATGGAGATTCCCTTTACCCTGCTGTGTCTATTGGGGGGGGAGTCTACTCAACAGGCCCATCCCTCCAAGCCAATGGGCCATACTAAGGGGCTGGGCAAGCTGCCCAATTGCCAAGGTGAAGCCTGGAGTACGCTTGAACCAGCCAGAACAGAGGCTGGAGTGGACACAAGGCCCTGTGCTGACAATCTGAATTCCAAGATGTGGACCCAGGCTGGTTAGTCCAGCTCACCATTTCCCTTTCTCCTCCCCATCCCCCAGGGTGAAGCAGCCTCAGCCCTTGTCACTTAAGGGCTCTTCTCATTAGGCATCTTCCAGCCAAGTCTTCCTGGCAGGTCAGCTGCCTTGAGCCTCACACTCTTACCTGCCCTGTTCATTATTCCAGTGCTGGATACAGGATGCCAAGAGCTGGCCACAAAGAACAAGTGAAGAGCAGAAAGAACCCCACTGCTTCAACCTCAGCCTTAGTCCCTGGAAGAAAAAGACTTAGCTTTGGAGGGCCATGGGACAGATTCTTTGTCTGGGTCCAGCCCAGAGCTGAGGAGGAGGGTGGATAAATGAGATCTTACTTCCTATTTGGGGCCCTAGCACCTAGAAACCCACTTTGTTTGGAGCCAGGTTTCCCCAAGAGCATACTAGTATGTCCTTCTTCCTGCCAATGGACTGTTCTTCCCCTTCTTCTCAACCCCCACCCCTGTTACCTGCCCTCCCAGACTAGCCTGTCCTTTCCACTCCCAGGCTGCTCCCACATGCATTTCCCCACCCCAAAGCCAGATCTGTGGAGATCTTTTCCAGAAAGTTGGGAAAGGAGATGAGGAGGGAGGAGGTACAGAATGTGGAGAAAAAGCAAGTCATTCCACCTTCAAATATTTTTCTCCTTTTTTTAATTATGACTCACGTATACAATACAAAGTACTTGGACCAGGAACAGGGCTGTCAGGACACAAAATCTACATTCATAGCTGGACATAAAGACAAATGACCAAAAATTATTATTATAGATATATTTTTAACATTTTTTTCTTTCAAGCACGTTGCATAAACAGAGAATTCAAGACAGAGTTAACTATACATTCAGTGCAATTTAGTTCTACTCTACTGGGATTATAAGCACAATAAAAGCGCACAGGACCGGCGGGCTGGGCTAGGCAGTCTCAGTTGTTGGGTTTTTCTTAGTGAAATAAGCAGCAACGAATGACAACAAAACCGCATTACGAATACTCTCAAAGCAGGATTTCTTTCTATAGGTAGTGATAAAATACGTTGGAGCTTTCATTCTTTTCTTCCTTTTTTTTTCATTTTTAATTTTTTTTCTCTTTTTTTCTCCTATAGTAGGATTTAAATTTTTTTTCTTTTTCTTTTCCAAGATTATTGCAGGTTCCCTTTAGGTAGTATGTTAAAGATTTATCATCAGTATTATTATTATTTTCATGATTATAGTGATTTCTGAGCGCTAACACTAATGCAGCTCAGAGGAAGCTGGGCCCAAAAGAACAGAAATCAAACAGCAAACAGCGAAGGCGAAGGCAAAGGCAAGAAAGGCGTGGGCCCGAGTGACCATGGGATGGCTAGGTAGGATTTTAGAGGCGACAGCAGGCCCCATTCACCCCTTAGGAAGGGTGGTTTCTGTCAGGTTCCTAGAGAAAATGAAAGGGGCTTTCTAAACTGGGAGTCCCACAGAGGGGGAGGGGATATTCTTTGCTATCTTTTCCTTATTTCTTTTAATTTCTTCCCTTCCTTTTCCTTTCTTTCTTCATTTTTTCTGTCCTTTTTTTTTTTTAAATAAATTTAGTGCACTAATCCTAGCATTAAAAACAAAGTCAGGAGTCCTTTTTGCACTTTGAGGGGTTCCCCTTTAAAATAAATACCAGAGAAACAGGGAGGTTTCTCAGAAAGCATGGTGGCCAGGGCCAGAGAGAGGTGAGGAGGCCAGGTCTCAGACCTTAAAGTCCAGGAAGGACTCAGGAGGTGGGAGTAGGGACAAGTGTCTGTGTTGGGGCAAGGAGTGGAACACAGTCCGAACTTTTCTCTGTGTCTCAGTCTCCCCCTTCCAGCCCCCAAACAAATAAAGAGCAAGGGAAGTCCAAAGGTAATAAAACCAGAGCTGCAAGTATCTGACAGGTAGTTAGAGTTGTGAGTGTCATTCTATTCTCTATAAAAGCAAATGACAGTCGTAAACTTCTCAATTTATCTGCTACCATAAAACGAAACTTCAAGGGAGTTGCTAAGGGGGGGGCTCTCTTTTTTTTTTTGCTTAGTCCTTGTTTTCTTCCTTTTCCTCCTCTTCTTTCTCCTCTTCCTCATTTCCTTCTTCCTCTACCTTCTCCTCATCTCGGGCCCCAGGCAGTTTATCCTTGTTGTTCTCCTTTTTCCACTTCATCCTTCGGTTCTGGAACCAGATCTTCACTTGTCTCTCGGTTAGTCCCAGGGCATGAGAGACTTCAATCCGGCGCTTTCGTGTCAAATAAGGATTAAAGAGAAACTCCTTTTCTAGTTCCAAGGTCTGATACCGGCTGTAAGTTTGCCTTCCGCTGCGCCGCCCCGGAGCTGGACAGAACAGAACCCCAGTTTGGTTATGTCTGGGTGGGGGCTGGTTTCCTCCAACCATTCTGCCTCCCCCTAAACTTGCCCCTCTGGTCTCCCCAGTTCTCTTCCCTCCTCAGGAGGCAAAAGCCTAAGGCGGGCAAGGGCAGAAAAGTTTGGGGGATTGTTTTGGTTTGGTTTCACCTTGAGAGGTGGGCTGAGGGTAGGGACCCCAACTAGGGTTGTCTGAATACTGCGGGCTTAAAGGAGCCAGGGAAGCCCTGCAGAGTGTCCCAGGCCTGCAGTCTCAGGAAACTGGCTCTTGCAGCTTTGTTTACAAGTGCAGAATGGCATTTAGTGAACAGGGCTGGGGACAGAATCTGTTTCCAAAAGAAAGGAAAAAGGGCTGGGGGTAAAGGTGAGGGCTCTGCCCACTGCCCCCCTCCTTTCTTCTCTCTTTGCCTAATGCTTTTCCAATAAGAAAAATAATTGATCTCCTGGACTGTATCAGTGCTCCGCCTGATTGCTAACTGGAGACCAGCAAATAAATCATGGGCCATCCCTGCCGGAACTTGTCGCTTTATCACTTCCCCCTGTACTTCGAAATTGGGCCGAGAGGGGCCACCCTTAGAGGGGTTCATGGAGTGAGTGAGTCTGTAGGGCCAAGGGAGACCCCACAAGACCTTGATGGGAGGGGAGCCTGTCTAGGGTACTCTGCACCCCCAGACACTCCTAATCTGTATGCCCTTCTCCTTTTGAGCACTATTTTTTCTTCCTCTCAGGCTTCCTGTCTTCTCTCCAACTGGGGGGAAGTACAGGAAAGTTGGGGTAGTGACCCTTGGGCTAGTTCTCTGAGAGCAGGCAGTGGGGACCCTAGAGAGCCAGAGTGTCTGGCTTTGGGGTCCCGACATTCTCTCTGGCTAAGAGAGAGAAACAGGGGTCTCCATTATACCCAAGACAGCCTGGCCACTGTCCTGGACTGCAGGCTGTCTGCCTTTGGAGAAAGTGGTTATCAGCTCCAAAGACTGATAACCTCAGGGTACCCTTACCAGCCACCTCCCCAACTTTGACTTTAGAGATGGGGACAGGGAGAGACAGACAGACAGACATGGAAACGACTTTTAACCCTTTGCACCCACACACCATCTTTCCTCCACCTTGGCCCCAATTCCCCAAATGTCCAAGACACCCCTCTGCCCCACCCCCAGCCAAGCCTTCCCAACCTCGAGAAACCCACCCAGGCGAGGGGGAGGGTGGGTGGGGCAGGAGAGACCCCAAAGCCAGGAGGGAAAGCGAGGGCAGACAAAAAGGAGGCGAGGGAGGGGGGGAAGACCCCAGAGCGCGGGAGACCGAGGGGGAAAGAGAAAAGGCTTCTCACCGTGGGGTCTCATCCATGGAAACATGAGGCTGGGAGACGAGTTTTGATTTAAGTGGCCTTGTCCTTCGCTACTGTTAGTGTTGGCGGAGGATTTACAGTCGGGATATTGCACCACGCTCGCCTCTTGCTGAGCCCCATAAAGGGACTGTCTGGGGAGCGCCTCGTAGCCATAGAATTTGGAGGCGTCTCCGTGGCAGCTAAGAGAGCACGGGTTCTGCTGGTAGCCCGAGTTGGAGATGCCGGAGGTGCCGTGGTGGAAGAAATCTTGGACGTGGTGCGAGGCGTGCTGGAAGCCGGGCGCCGAGCCGCCGGGCCCGTACACCAGCGCATGGCTCCTGCCCACGCTCTGAGGGAACCGGCAGTCGTAATAGGCCGGTTCCAGGGACTCGCCGCCTTTGTATTTGGAGAACAGGGGGTTGACGAAGTAGGAGCTCATGCTGGGTACATGAAAACCCGCGGCCCCCTCCCCTGTGGCTCACGGCTCCCCCGCCCGGGACCCCCGAAACTCCCCTCCCCCCGGGACCGAACCCCGGGTCGGCGGGCTCCCGGGACTGGGCTGGCTGGTGGGCTGGGGGCTGGGCAGGTGGGGGCGCCGCGGTGCCGGGCTCCGGGGCTGGGCGGGCGGCGGCGGGCGGCGGGCGGCGTTGGCGGCGGCTCTCTTCACTGTCGGTAGGTAGAGCTCGCGCTCTCTCACTTAGCTCTTTCCTTTAACAGCCCAGGCGAATTCCTCAGACTCCCGGCGGTGGCGGCGCTTACACGCGATTCGCGTTCATCAATCCACGACATGAAGACAGGCGAGAGAGAGAGGGAGAGAGAGAGAGAGAGAGAGAGAGAGAGAGAGCGCTGGCTGGCGGGGGTTGAGGGGTTCAGGGCTGGGGGGACCTGGAGGAAGGGGAGGGAGGAGAGGGGGAGGGATGGGGGTGTGGTGTGTGTAGGGGGTGGCGAGCCAGCCCCAGCTAATAGTCTGGTACGCATTCAGATTTGAAGGTGCCTGTCTCCCCTGCTTCTCTTTTCCTTCCTCACTCCCAGAGAGGTACCTGAATCAGTAGGTCAACTCAGGTTACCTCAACAGGTATAAAACCCCCTGTGGGGGTTGAATGTCAGCAAGCCCACAGCAGAGCTCCAAATCCAAAAAAGATGGGCTCCCTAGGGGGTCCTTAAGTCTGGGGACTTTGGGGAGAAACAAGCACACTACATCCCCCAGACACTTCAAGGTTCAGACCCTTCAGCCTCCGGCCCCTCCCGGGGTCTGAACCTGCCCTGTTTTCCTTAGATCTTCAAGATTCTCACACTTCGCCTCTCATGGGTTAAGAGGACCAGAGGGGCGGGACCCTTCCATATACCCCAGCAAGACCACACCACCCTCCCTCCAGGCACCAGCCCCTACCTGGAACACGAAGCCCAGGGAAATGGCCACAAGCTTGCCTGGGGTCTGAGAGGAAAGCTGTTTATGGGGACTTAGAAATAAGGGACAGCTTAGCGTCCCTGGCTTCTGGCTGGATTGATCCAGGATGTCCCTTCTTAGGAGGCTATTTGTTTCTTGGTTGGAAGGGACTGCAGCAGGCCTCTTACTTGTCCCTGTATCCCCTCACCCATAGGAAATGCCAACTCAGCCTGGAGGGGCCCCATGGCTTCTCTGCAACCCTCTTCCCCAGGCAAGCTGCCCAGGCCAGGATGTGGATGGGAACTGTCAACAGATACTTTTTAAATATTTACCCACACTTTTTCTGGGGGGTTTCCCTCATCCTCAACACTGGACAAATTCAAGTTCTAATGGATAAAAGAACCTTAGTCCATCTGTACCCTTCCTTGGCCATAAGTATACAGTCATATGGGTTTAACACAGAGAAAAAGGGAAAAAGTGGGAGAGCCATGTATATGTGTGCCGTGTGCAGATAAATGAAGATGATGAAGATGAATAAGAATGATTTTCCCCTGATCTTCCTCCATAGTATGTGAGGCTATTACACACAGGGCAATCCTGGGACACACTCAGGACATGGACACACACACAGTATGTGCCACCTTCTCACCCTGAGACACATCCAGTGTATGCTAACCCTACACTAGCATACACATTCCTGGAAGTGTCCTTGCCACCTCACAGACACTGGACCCACATACACATCAGTCGCACATGCACAGAAGCCTGACAAACTCAGATGCATCTTTAGGTCATTGCATCATGAAAAAAAAATTGCTACCTATTTTCCTTCCACATCCTGAGGTTTCAGGGTTGGATGAGGAAGGAGGTGGTTAGAAAACCAGATCTTTTCCTTTCCCATCCTCATCCGGAGCCCAGCTCTGGGGATGGAGGAAAAAATGACAGTGCAGAGCAGGATGGTTTATCAAGAATGAACCCTCCCTCTCCAGTCCCTTTATTATCTAAATAATTACTGGAGAAATGGTCACTCTCAGCCAAATTCCCAAAGGAGATTTACTGGTACCTCAGCAAAGACCCTTTCAGGATCCCTTGCATTTGGGGAACCCACACTATCTGAGTGAGAGACTGTCCAAACTCTTAGACACCAGGACTCTGGCCCTGAAGGAGTGAGAGAAGGGTGAGAGGAGCATCCCAGGGTCGCAGGCCTCCCTAGGCTCCAAAACACCGGGGGAGACAGCGGCAGGGCATCTTCACCACTGCTACTGGAGACGCTGCATCCTTGGCTCCAGCCCTGCCTTTTCTAAGCCTGCTCTTCTGGTGCTGAGTGGAACAGGGTGGGCTCTCAGCTCCCAGCATCTGGGTCACTGGGACTGCCATAAATACTTTCTCTTCTCTGCCTGGAAAGAGGAGGCCCAGAAGGCCAGATCAGCTCTTGGGCCTGCGCCTTATCTTTTAGGGGGTGGGGGATATTTCGACATTTTATGGTCCAGCGAAAACCCTGCCACAGAGCTATTCTTCTGGGCTTTTGTGTCTTGGAATGCAACTGTCCTGAGTGTGCCGCCACCGCTGCCTGTCCGGAGAATCAACCAGCCCCACGACCCCTGGACGGACTTGGTTTCCCCCTTTAGGGGGGATCCTTCGCCTTTATTTTATTTATATTTTTTTTTTTTTTTTTTTTTTTTGCTTTTACACGTATCTGGTTTATTTCATTCCCTGAGACTGGAAATAAAGGAACCACAAGCAGCCATCCTCGCCGGGGCCGTCTCTGTCCCTCTCCCCGAGGCCTGCACCGCCCTCTTAGGTACCACGGATTTATGTTCGTTTGTCCGGGTCATTCCGCCTTTTTGTGTTAATTACGCGCTGCGTGCTTCCCACTTATCTCTTCTGCAAAGCGATTATTTTTGATGCCTGCCCTTCTGCGCTTCCCGAACCCGCTGCCCCAGCCAGGGCCCATCTCCCGCTGCCACTCGCGAATTATTTACACCTCGCAGGTGAGAGGATTGATTTGCTCAGAGCCAGTGGGGCCGGGCCGGGCAGAGGCGCGAGGCCTTCTTACCGCAGCTCTGGTCCCGGCCTCAAATGTCAGTGCGGCCAGGCCTGCCGGGGCAACGCCGCCTCTAACATTGAGCAACAGCGCCACCTCGCGTCCACTTGCGCCAATGCAGTCAGGCCGGAAAAAAGCCAACCCAGGTCGCAGGCTTGGCCCAAAGGTGGGAAATGGGAGGAAAGAGCCTCCAATTGGGTGCAAAGGAGAAGGATTCCCCGGAAGGGAGTTGCCCTGCGACCGATGTTTTTTTGTTTTCTAAATTCTTGAAATAAACCTTGTGAAAGGTTCCATACTCTCGCTCTTTCTGTAACCTCCCTTCTTGCACTAAGAGACCTTGCTCAAACGAACTGCAGCGATTTCCGCCACTTCCCTTCAGGCGCATTTCTGGCCTATGAACACCTCCGCGCACGCTGATGCACATGCCGAAGCTCCCACGATCGGCCGCTACTTGCGGCACACACCCTAAATTCATCGATCCTCTTACCCTGATGCTGGCCCCTCACCGCCTATTCCGCCGCCGCCGCCTGCAGGACTTTGGGGTGGGTCTCTGACTTCTCCAGGCCATTTGCCCCTGGTTTGTAGCCCATCCCTCGCGCGCGCGCTCTCTCCACCTCTCCCTCCCAGCCAGTGAGGTCCTGTTTTCCGTGGGCCATAGACAAAACATTCCTATAATCCGATTTCAAAGGAAAGAGTGTCCACCTTATTTAAACCATAAAACAATTAAGCCCAGACGTCTAGCCAGCTCCGCGCTGCTGTTTTGTTCGGCCCTATTCAGAACCCAGAGTAGGGAGACAAACAGCGCCATAAAAGTGGCATTTCGGGGCTGCGGAAATGTACCTATCCGCTGCCTTCCCAAGTGGAACAACCTTTAGGGTTTTGTGATTCTGACAAAAGAGCAGAGGAGAGGTGGGAGAGGAAGATTAAGGGAGGAGGGCATTTGCTAGCCCCTCTCTCCCGCCAGATTTCATTTCTTTCCCCAGATGTGTGTCGTGTTGTTTTAATTCATAAGTGATAATGAATAAAAGTCCAATCCAATCCTGACCTGCACTCAGGACCCTAGGCTGTGATTGAACAGTGGTGCGGACGGGTGGGCCTGCTCTGAATCCTACCTCTCTCCTAGGGTGTCCAGGCCCTGCGGCCCTGTTTCCTGCCCGCAGCAAGGCGAGCTCTGGCTGGGCTGCAGAAGCAGGCCGCGCTGACCGCTGACCGCTGACCGACGCAGAAGGGAGGCGACAGGGCCCTGGAGCAGGGGCAGGGTGGAAACCCGGAAACACCGCCAAGCTTGGGCTGGGAGAGAAGTCCGCATCGCGGGTTGGGGGGGGCGGTGCTGACTGACTTCTATCAAGTGCGGAACTGGGGCCAGGGTTCCAGAGCAGTAGAAGGGCCAAAGAGGCGCGAGGAAGTGAGAAAAGAGACAAAACTATAGGCAAAGCACCTTTCCAAAGGACCAAGAAAACAATGCTTCCGGAATTGGGGAAGAGGTCTTCTAGGCGGGAAAGAGAAACGAATGCTTCAATGATGCAGAGTTGCAACTTGATTGCCCTCCAAAATATCCAAACAGAAAATTTCACCCCTTCCCACCTTCCTCTAGACCCCCAAATTGGAATGCTTAACGGGAGGAAAGAGTAGGAGATTCAAATAATGAGAGAACAGACTGGTTCCTACAAGTGTCTCAACAATTCTGGAAAGGTGTTGCTTTGGGGGATGTAGCACAAGGGCTGGGATCCCCAATTATTTTCTTTTATGGTGGTATCTTCTGAATATTGAGAGCAACACCCTGAACCCTCGACAAAATGGGCAGCCTGAGATATTAAAAGGCTATATTTCAAGTAGTCTGATTTTAATAGTTTCCAGATAGGGGGATTTCCGAGAAAGGGGGTGCTGGGCTGAAGCATACCCAGCAGCTTGGGTCTGCTTCTTATTAGCAGATGAAAACGGCTGGTTCTAGGGAAGGCGCTGTAGCAGCGTAGTGAACCAGTCCCATCAGACTGTTACACACATCCCCACACCTTTGTGCTTGGGGTCCCACGGCCACCAGGGAGCACCCCACTCCTGGCTAATCGCTAGCCGGGTTCCTTGGGTCCTAGCCCCACCATCCCCTAGTATCACTACAGCTGCTTAGCATATCCCTGATCACCCCCAGACCAACATTCAGACTAAACAGGAGAGAAAGATTGAGAATAGAGAACTAGAAGGAGAGAGCAGAACGCACTGAGAAGTAGAAATTAAATTTAATTCTGATTGCATTGGCTTTGTCATCTTCCTTCCTATTTTTCTCCTTCTATCCATTCTTCCTTTCATCCCCTCTCTGCTTCCTTCCTTCCTCCTCCTTTCTCTTTTCCTGTCTTTTAACGAAGTCCCCCAGTCCCCCAGTGTCTGTCCTGCTCCCTGAGGCCTGCCTGGCCCTCCTCCTAGCCGAATATCCTGCCAGCCTTCTTTCCCAGCTATCCCTCAAAGCACCAAAGCACCAAATGCAGCCAGGCAAGAATCCAGCCTGGGCCCTCACCCAGCACCCAACTTTCATCTTCACCTATCTCCTCTCTCCCATCTCATGTACTCATAAATTATTACAATTAATTACAGCCAGAGAAAGCCATTCATGCCATGCCCCCCTCCCTCCATCTCACCACCAGGAAACTTGTAGGCAGCTAGCAGCCGGGGCAGGCACAAGCTGGGCCTCAGCCTCAGCAGCCTCCACGCCTCCCTTGGAGCCCCCACCCCCACCCTGCCCTGCCTGGAGAGAAGTGGCAGGCATTTGCCCTTCCGAGGTAGAGGGAGTCCCTTCTCTGGCTCCAGCCTCCCCTAAAGAACCTGAGCACTTGCCTCCTCCACGACAGCAGCGTGGGGAGCCACAGGGAGGAGAAATAATGAGCACTGGATGCGGTTGAGTTTCTGGTTTTTTAAGTGACTTCGATATATTAACACAGAGCTGTTCTACCATAACAAACAGAAGCACATTACAGGATGGACGCTGGGAACGGACGCTGGGGGTGAGAGGGAACACTGCTATGTACACGCCTGAGGCGCCGACCTTCGCCGCCCGACCGGCCTGTGGCTCAGTCCGGGCCCTCGTCCCTCAGCTCCTGGGCTAGGAATCATCATGTGTATGTGTGTTTTTCTTGTACAAAATCTGCACACAGAGTGCCCAAGGCCTGGGAAGGGATGGCCCAGACCAAATACAATACAGGAAAAAAATTAGAAATACAGCAATTCAAGTACTGGCTTCTCTGAAGAAAGGAGAAAAAAAATCACATTTGTGTGTGTCATTTATTTCAGTTGCGCTGGGGGAAGAGAATGCAGTTGCTCTCCTGCCTCCTCCTCGATGAGTAGAACTAACTCTAAAACACCAATTTCTCAACACTTAACCCTCCCAAATCACCAGAGGTTTGCTTTTCCCCTTCCTTTTTTTTTTTCTTTTTCTTTTTTTTCTTTTTAAGCAGATTGGCTTTTCTCTATCTTGCTTTTTCCTTTTCTTTTCGTGCTTTCTCCCGCCTGGATTGGGGTATTTTGGTGGGGTTTTGTTTTTCCCTTGGCTGTGCTGAGGCAGCAGGCTGGGGCAGGGTTTAGGATTGCTCCTTGTCGGTTTTCTCTTTATTCATCTTTTTCATCTTCATCCTCCGGTTCTGAAACCAGATTTTGACCTGCCGCTCGGTGAGATTGAGAACCCGAGCCACCTCATACCGACGGTCCCTGGTTAAATACATGTTGAAGAGAAACTCCTTCTCCAGTTCCAGCGTCTGGTACTTGGTGTAGGGGCAGCGCTTCTTCCTTGTGGAGCGGGCGTGGATCCAGTTGGCCACGGGGTTGCCTGGAGGGCCAAACACAGGCAGGGGTCAGTGGCGCCCCTTTCCAGTCCAGGACCTCTACCACCCCACCCCCAGGCTTAGCTAGGCTCCCCAAACCCAATAATTGAACCTGAATTTGGACACATTTTGCTTCAGGAATTTTCTCCCCTCTTCCTTCTGCATTCTGCCTCCTCCCCATTTCCCCTTCTTCTTCAGTTTCCAGCACCTAAAACTGTAGGAAATCCAAAGCTATCGAAGCCCCTACAGTCTGGTCCTCAGCTTCAAGAGCAGTAACTCGAGAATATCCTCATAAAAAGTCCAAATTCCCAACCGTTTCATAGGCCCATAAACGCTTCTCTCTCTTGTTTTTTATTTTTATAGCAAGGTCTCTCTCCTCCCCACCTCCCTCCTCCTCTGCCCCCTCCCATCCTCCCAGCCCACAACCAAGACCTGAAATTTCAGCAGTCCTACTTCCTGACCCTGAGAGTCCCTAAGTTCCTCACCACTCTCCCCAGTGCAGTCTCTGCTCAGAGTTCAACCCTGCTGAGGCGAATTCTCAGGGTGATGCTGGGATGGGGAAAGTCCTTCTCTCCTCAAGAGAGCTGCTGGCCTTGGGGACAGGCTCCCCCATATCTTAGCTTCCCTGTTGGTCTCCAGTGCCACCCCCACTCCTGCCAGCCCCAGGACAGGCTCTGCAAGGACCCAAGCTTCCAATTTCAGGTTTATGGGAGTAGCTGAGGGCAGGGAGGGAAGTCTTCAGAGGGGTATAATTAGGCCCTGGCCCCTTAGAGGAGGAAAAAAATTTCCTGCAGGCCCCCTCCTGGGACTCCTCCAGATACTTCCTAACACCCAGAGGGCTGCACCTTCTCCCCTGCTGATTCTCCTCTCCCCTTTCTCTGGCCCTGCAGCTCCACCTGCCCCCACCTACTCCAGGCAGCTCTTTGCAACCCTCAGAAGGCTCCTGTCTCCCTGTCTGACATGAGTGTCTAGAGTTCTCTAATCTGGGGAGATGCTTGCCCCACTTCACATCCCTGACCCCCATTCTCACCTCTTCCTCCTGCAGACCCTCAGAAGAGGGTTCTCAAGTTTAAGGAGACTCAGACCTCACTTCTCTCTGGAAGTCCTGATATTTCCAAGTTCCCAGGCTGTGAAATCTCCTAGACCCCTCACCAGGCTCCTGGGAGAGAAGTCAGTGGATCTTCTCTTCAGTAAATCCCTTTTGGGGCAAGGACCCCCATGCTGATGGGGAGGCACGGGTGATATTCCTCCCTGGGACATTTCATATCTGCCCCCATGTCCTCGCCTCTCCCATCCCATCTCAAACCTAAAATGAACCTTGCCCCCATCCCAGCCCCTGGCCCTGTCTACATTTCTTGGAAAGTGGCCACTGAGCCAAAAAGCCTGGGAGGGGAGAAGGCAGGGGTCTCTTTCCAAGCCAACCCCTGGGAGAGGCGCCCTCTCGGCCCTCTCCCAACCTGGCTCCCTGGGCCCCTTCTCAGACCTTCCTGCCCCTGAAAGCTCCCCAAGGTAATTCGCTTTTATTGAGTCCTCACCCTCACCCCTCTCCCGCGCTCCCTGAGCTGCTCCGAGAGGCTGTAATCCGGATCCTCCCGCCTGTCTTCCCCTCCCCTCCCGCGCCGGTTGTAAAGGAAAATTGCTCCCAACTTACTGGGGTCCAGGTCGGCCTTCTCCTCTTTGTGCTTGCTGCCGGCGAGGGCGTCCGCCTCGGGCGAGGGCAGTGTCTGCGGGGCGCGGTCGCGCAGCTCCCCGGGCGAGCCGTACATGTAGTCCGGGTAGCTGCGGCCATCGCCCGGGCCGCAGTCAGCGCGGCGCCCGGGGTAGGCGTCCGGCTTGAGGGCGTAGTGACGGCCCCCGGCCGGGAAGCTGGGGAAGGAGACGGCGCCGGACAGCGGCTCGAGCCAAGTCCGCATGTAGCGCGTGTCGGCGCCGAGGTGGGGCTGGGGGCCGTACGGGTGATAGACCACGGACGACTGCGAGGGCACCGGCGCCCACGACGTGCTGAACACTGCGGGCTTGGGCGCGAAGCTACAGGACGGAAAATCGCTACAGTCCGGCACCAAGCCGCTGGGTCTGGCGGCGGCGGGGTGAGCCCCCGTGGCCGGAAACCTGGACGCTAGGAGGTCTTCATTGTCGTGAGAGATGAGCGAGTCCACGTAATAGTTACTGATGGGCCCCGTCGCCGACATCGTAACAGGGTTTTACATACATAAGATTATTGTATGAACTGTATATGTACTTTTTATCTGCTCACAGAACAATCAAGGCAGGTAATTATTTTTCCAGCCTTTTCCCGGCAGCTCATTGGCTCCCCAGCCCCCACGTGATCGTATTTACCCAAAAATACGGCGCGGATCAATGCGCAGGGGCTTTTTTTTTTCCCTTGCTTTCCCCCCCACCCCCTTCTCTCTGCTGATCCCCGCGACCTGCGTTTTCCTGGGGGTCCGCAGCTCTGGACCCAAGACGCCGGCCAGCCCCTCAGGACGGCTCCTGTCTCATCAGGGAACCCCGCTTGCCCATGTCCACCCATCAGCAGCTGGCTCCCCCCTGCTAGGAGGATTTTTTAATGGGGTGAAAATGCCAGTACCCGAAGCCAGGGTTCCCGGACCCCCAGGGCTGCCCTGGGCGCGGGAGCCCCATAGGGGCGGGGAGGCCGGCCGAGGTAGGTGGAGGAACTATTTCTTGACGTAATCCGTCTCTGTCGGCCCCGACGCTCCCGCAGTCTCTGAGCTAGCCGAGATCAGCGATTGTCAGTTCGGAACGTGGCTTTTAAAAATGCATTTTTAAACACTGTGTATGTATGTATTTCTTTCAGGAGCAGCAGCAGCAGCGAGGGAGGGAGGGAGGGTGGGAGGGGACTGGAGAAGCTGGGATGGAGGGAGGGAAGGAGGGAAACCGGAGCGTCCTTCTGCCACTGGCCAACTCAGCCCCCCAAATCTGGAGTAGGGGAGGCTTGGAGAAGGTGGTCTGCGAGCAGGAGGGGGTAGAACTTCGGGATCTCAAACACCTTCATCATCAGCCTCAGAAGTCTTCGCTTTGGCACAGATACACAAGCGTCTTTATTTTAAATTTATTGTCTGTATCTATTTATGTTTCTTTGCCAGCTTGAAGAAGTGGAGGAGAGATCTACACAACTTAAGTGGGGCATCCCCATCCCGTCAGCCTGCTTACCCTCCTTTGCCCCCAGCTCCATCTCTGCGACACCCTACCCCCAAAAAGAAATCGCTCCCTGGTTTTGTCTACAGAGAGCTTGGGTGAGAGCGGGCAAGGCAAGAGAGCGACCTCGGTCGTGGGCAAGTAGCTTGTTTTTACGTCCTTCAATAAAATTTTTATGAGGATCATTTGATTGTTCATAAATGTGTCTTTCATTAAATAAAATTGTAGGCTGTTTTTGGAACGGGAAAAAAGCAACGGAGGGATAGGAGAAAGCAATTTCTTTGGGGTCGGATGCAGGAATTCCGGAGGGGGCAGTGTGATTGTAGAATATCAGACAACTTGGATTCCTCCCCTATAAGTTGGTTGCTGTCCTCCTCCTTGAATCTGGGGTTCGTGGAACAGCCCTAGGCTGTTCTTTCAGACTGTCCCATTGTGGCTTAGTCAATGGGGGGGGGCTTTGGGCAAGCAGAAAATCCTTAATGTGGGTGCAGGAGAGGGGGCAGGGAGGTCGTATGGGAGAAGAGAGGGGGCGCAGGTGATGTCCCCAGAGACAAGGTGCATCTAAGCAGGGCACAGTGGGTTTGAAGGGAGGGTGCAATTTCAGGGTCAGAGAGAAGAGTTCCAGTCTGTATAGGGGGAAATTGCCAGGCGCTGAAGCTGTGATGGAGGCTCTGAAGGCAGCAAGCAAGGAGGCTTCCCAGACCCAGCCACGCCTGCGCTTCCCCTCTCCGGTCCCCAGGAGGGGACCAAACGCCTGAGATGGGGGTGGGGGCTGGTTTTCAGCCGCATCTGTATCTATCTCCTCTAGAGTGGAGAAGGGCTGAAGAGTGTAGTACCTGTGTTGGAGGGGGGTGGAAAGTTGGGAGGAGGGTACACTGCAGCCAGCAGCATGAACCCCAGCTCCAAGGGCCCCCTCCCTAGTCCCTGCTCCTCCCACTCTCTGGTTCTTTTTCGGTCTAGCGGGGCTGGGATTTCGACGCATGGGGGGGGATGAGGGAGAGGTTACCCTGGGCCTCAGCCCTGTCTCCCCTCAGCTCCGACCATCTTCCCCTCTCTCAGGCTACACTGGCTGGGAAACCCAAATTACAACAAGAAACAGAAAATCTCTTTGGCCTTGATGGAGTCGGGTTAGCTGTCAATCAAAAAATCTCCCTCACTAGTTCAAGGAAAAGACAGGGGATTCCAGTCCTTCTGCAGAGGCTTTCTCCAAATCCCCAGTGCAGTCAGCACCTCCCCCAGCCCTGGGTGGCTGGGGACCCAGCCTGGCTCTTAGGCGGCTGCTGGCAGCGAGTAGCAGAGATATTTAGCCTTCAGCGGGGCCCGGGGCCAGACTGTGACCAAGAAGACAACAGAGGACACAGCCTGAGAGACCAAGCCCCAGACTGCCTGAGACAGACCAACTGAAGCATGGCGCCAGGCCTGAGGAAGGAAAAAAGGAAACGAAGGATAAGAATAAACAGAAAAAAGGGAAGAATTAAAGAAAAGAAGGAAGGCACGATGAAGAGATAGGAGAGCAGGGAAAGGAAGCCATGCAGACAGCAAGGAGGAGGAAGGGCGGCAATACGCAGATACGCAGGCAGGACACCCGCAGGACGGGGCAGGGCGCGAGCTGGCGGAGCAGCCGTGGCATTGTGCAGTCGCTTGCTTGCCGGGCCTTTGCTGCGGGACCAGCTCGGGGCGCAGCAGCCACTTCTGTCTGGACACAAAGAAGGAACAGGCCTCCTCTCCTGCCCCTCCTGGAGGACCTGCTCTGGTGGGTACGCTAGGCCTCTGGGATACAGAATCCCATGTTGGCCCAAGCAGCTGCCCAGGCAGCTGGGGACTGAACCATGCTCTAGTCAAGGAGCAGCAAAGAAACAGAAGAGGAAAGAGGTTTTGTGTCTTCACCAGGTTACAGGGCCAGTCTGCCTCAATCTCAGCTTCCCTAAAGGAAAGAGTCCTTAAGGATCCTCTCCTGTGGGCTTCTGCTATTTGGGAGAGCCCCTCAAATAGACTTGGTGGCTGTAAAGAGATGTCTCTTCTCTCCTATCCCCTTTCAACACGGCCTTTTCAACTCTTGAGCTGCCTGAAGAACCAGGCCTGCTACCCTGCAGCGGCAGCAGCAGCAGCGGGCTGTCAGGATCACTGTCCAGGGATCCCTGTTGCCATCAAATCCTCCAGGAAAGAAACCAAGGGGAGAATTGTTGCCTTCCCTTCCTTTTGGAAGCAGGAACTCTGGACCCTCCCCACTCAGGCACGGGCACAGCTGTGGATCAGGAAGCAGGCCTCATCCACAGCCCCCTCCTGGCCAATGCCCCATCTTCCCTGTGCCTCACAGAGAGGGGAGGCTGTGGGGAGGGCATCTTGGGAGACCCTTGGAGAGACCCTTGGAAAGCCTGGTCCATTAGGCCCAGGTCCTGCAGGTTCCACAACTGCATGTGGGTGTAGCCCCCATTCTCCACATTTAGAAGCAGAATGGCAGGTCAGGGGATCTAAAGCAGGCTTTCGGGCTTCCCCTAAATGCAGGCTTGTTAAGTGTAGGGCAAAAAGATAGAGGGGCCAAAAGGGAGGAGCTCATCTTCTTGGAGTTACTCCTGCTGAATCTCCCACCATACTCCAGGAGTCATCTTTGCCACTCCTTCTATTTTCCTCAGCACTCCTGGGTCAACCTGAGGGACCTGAGGCACTGGGAGTCCCTGTTGGGAGGCGGGGAAACCCCAGCTCTAGCTAGGAGCTCTGTATTCACTCTGATTCTTAGCGTTCCCCTCCCACGCCCAAAAGATTTCACTGGGCACGGGAGAGCCCGCTAAGGAGGAGGGGCACCCTTCCTCCACCACCTCAAACCTGGACAGCTGAGACCACAATCAAGCTAGCATCGTGGGAAGGACAGAAAGACAGGTTAGAGTCATCCCCTCTCCCTGCCCCTCGTCTCCCTTTTAGTGATTTAAATTCCCTGCGGTTCAATCCACACCGTCAAGTTCGGATAAATTTAAAACAGGCTTTCCCCTGTGCCCCCAGCGGCCCATCCCAGCGGCCGCAGGCTAGGAGCCCGCTCCCGGCTCCCCAGCACCCGCCCTGCGCGGAGGAGGCCGAGCTCCATTTGCTTTCATTTTCCTTCTCCCCCTGAAATGGGCTCGTTTCACCTCTCCGCTGCCCTCTCCCCCTCCCCGCCCCCTCCCTGGTTCCCTTCTCTTTTCCCCCTTCTCTCTGGATCCCTCTTTGTTGGGAAAAACACACCCACACCACACGCAACTCCTCCTAGCTAAGGCCTGCGCTGGAAGCAGAATCTGAGTTTTCCTGGCCTGCCGCGAGAAGACCCGCGTCCTGCCCCCACCCCAGGTGGGTATCCGGGATCCCTGCACACGAGGAGCCAGGCCCCCAGACCCAGCAGGAGTGAAACCCCCTGGGCCTGTGAACATGGCCCTCTCAACGCCACGGCCTGCCGGGCCTGCCTTCCCGCCGGCGCCCCCGCCCTGCCGCTCCGCAGCAAACGGGGCTATTTCCGGCTCCCCCGACACGGTCTAGTCTCCCAGCCCGGGGAGTGGCTGGAAGGGGAGCCGCCCCAGGGCCAGGGCTGCTCTCTTCCCGGAGTTCCAATGGCCCTGAGCGCGCTGTTACCTGATCTTTTGTGTGATGTATGTGTCGCAAGGAAATTTGCAGTGACTTTGGAGCCCAGACTGAGGAAGCGGAGGTGGCGAAAGGAGAGACAATACGGTCCCGAAGTACAATTAAGGAGCCAGAGCCGCTCCTCTCTCCCCCGCCCTCCCTGCCCGACTGGGAGCTGTCTGGTCTCCAACCTCTGGGCGACTCGCGAACCTAGAGCCGGAAACTCAGCCCCTGGCGGAGGGAGCCAGAGGACTCCGCACCCAGAAACCGGGAGGGAAGCTGCCTTCCAACCTGGGGCACCCTAACCAGCCCCGCTGAGTTGCAGCGAATCCAATGAATGAAAGTGCACGTTCCGACGACGAATTTTCCCGAATTTTCTCAGCCTTTGGAAGGAGAGCCCAGGGTTTGGGACGTCTCACACAGACAGACAGACAGACAGACGGACAAACCTCATCTCCTGAGGCAGACAGGCTCACAACATGAGTGTGAGCCTGAAATCATACACAGGTTCAACATTCCCGAGGCCTCTTTGCCAGGCCTGGCGGGCGCCGATCTCTCCTACCTTCTCTCCCGCCAGGGCCTCAGGCAGAGACCCATAGGACTCGGTCCGCTGGCTTGGTCCAGTCCCGCCTCGGGAAGCGCCTTCGTTACCTGCTCCTCGGCGCCCCACGGCCACAGACGCAGGGCAGCCGCCTCCCGCCGGAGGAGGGAAGCCCCGGCCACCACGGCAGCCGCCGCCACCCGCCCTCCTTCCCGCCCTCCCTCCTTCTCGCCCTCCCTCCCTCCCTCGCTCCCTCCCTCGCGCGCTGCCGCTCGCGGGGCCCTCCCGCGGGCAACCTGCTCTGGACCAAATCCAGGTATCTCCGAAAGAGGGAAAAAAAAAGGACCTCTTATACGGAAAAGGAAAAAACAAAAAAGAAGCACCCTTAATTGCATTTATTTTTCATGCTCTGACCAGTGGTCGGCCTCAGTTCAAATGTCTGGGACACAGCCCAGCAGCCGCAGAGGTGTGCGGGGCCTGCTGCCTCGCCCACGCCGACCTCCGCGCCCGCGCGCTGCACGCTCCACATGCCGGGCCGCCGCCCCCGGCAGCCCAAACACCCGACAGACCTCAAGGTCCTTCCTACAGACTCAACATCCGGTTGCCCGCCTCTGCGCTGACCACAACGCTGGAGCCCGCTCTGCTCCGTCTGCGGCCAAAGTCCACACACAATCCACCTTGTCGGTGCTCTCCCGCCCAGCCCTTCCTGGTGAAGCCGCCCGCCGGCTGCACTTGGACTGCGTTCCTGCTGGGGACTTCCAACCTCGTCCCCTGCTTGGGACCCACACAAAGCCCAGTGCGCTTGCTTTCCTACCCATAGCACCCCCATCGCCGGTTGTCGCCTTCCCCTTCACCTGTTCCCAAGAAGGGCTGCATCTCCAAGCGAGCCGAGGTCCCAGGGAGGCCACAGCGGATCAACCGGGCTAAGCCGGAGGCCCCGCAGCCGCGAAGATAGCTGAGAGACCAAGCCTCTCCTTGGCGAGCTCTAGCCTTTTCCTCCTTCTCCCGCAAGTCTCAAACACTCACACGCCGAGAGTTCAGCTCTATAAATCCTGCTCCTCTTTCCCATACCATAATTAAAAAAAACCAGTAGGGGAGGTTTTAACTTTTATTGCGATTTCTAGAGTTGGGCTGCCGAGCATATATTAAGTTTACGCTTATGCGCTCTCGGCGGGGAGGGTCCTTTAAGAAATAAAAATCCATCTTAATATCTGCAGAAGAGAGATAATTTTTTCCCTCCTCTTCACGCCGTTCTTTCTGAAGACTCCCTTCCAGCGAAGCGAATAAATAATTACCACGGCCTTAGCCATGATCCACGGCCTCAGAGCCCTGGGGTGGACTCGGACCACCAGACTGGCCCTCACCTTGGCCCTAAGAGACCTTGCTCCATTTCTTGGGATCTAGGGAGGAGGAGGACACCTCAACACTCTGGCTTTGTGGCCTCCTCTATAAACCCACTAGTTTTGAGATGGAAATAGGGGCAAAGGGACCTAAACCCAGAAATTGTTCATTGGTGAGTTTCGGCCCATCGGGGACACTACCTCCAAGTCAAGTGCTCCTGGGCACCCTGTTCCTGCCTGATTCTCCTTTCACCCCTACTGGCTGCGTGCTTGGGGCAGCCTGAAGATTTGGAGGCTCCAAACCAGAGGAGCCCTTGCATGCCTCCCACCAGCTGGCCTGCCTCTCTGGAAACTTCCCCATTTCCCTGGGAGACATAAGAGATTTGAGCACTTCCCTGCAAGGGAAGAATTTTTTTTCCTTCTCCAACAAAAGGAGAGGGGACAGACAGACAGAATTCGGCTGGGGAGATGAAAGGCTCTATTTCCATTTTCTCCTTCAGGTTCCTTGGGGGTCAAAAATATTTATATGAGGCAAGGGGAATGAGTATGTGTACAAACACATACAGGGGATTTGAGAGAGCCTAGAGGAACAGAGAGGTGGAAACAGACCTACATTTATGCAAGGTCACACGTATCCCCCCCAGCAAACAAACGTAAGAATATCAAAGTCTATGTATATATATTGTTATAGGGACATGATTTTGTTCCCTGTTTGAAAGTTTCTTTTGAGAATCATAATTACTTCAAAGTAAGAGAACCAAGAACCTAACCTCCTTCTTTTGGCTTCTCTTTCCCAGTATCTCTGAAAATAGGGGTGTTATCTCCCCATTCTTCCTGACCCCTCCCCCATTTTTCTCTGAAGGCAAAGAAATCTCCTTTGAGACCCTTTTCTCTAGCAACCAGGGACAGAATTGAGGAACCAGAAGGAAAAAGGAGTGGAGGAAGCATGCAAAGTTTCTCACTGCTCATTGCCCCCTACTCCATCCTCCTCCCTCTGGCATCAGCCAACAACCTTTCCAACAACACTGCGGCAGTGGGCGCTGGCAGCCTCTGTTCACCCAGATACTTTCACACAGAATAAGACAGGCAACTCCCTGACAACCATGGACTCACAGACACACAGACCAAGGCCTATGGGCAACAGAGAGACAGACCAGAGCCAGGAGTTTGCCCCAACGTTTCCCAGTAGGGTATGCTTGTGAGGGTTTCTACTTGGACTTGATGGCTTTCTTCTAATCTACTAATACCCCACATATGTCCTTCTTCTGGAGATGGAGCTATAGAAAGGGAAGAGGAGGTGGTTGGGCTGTCGCTTAGAGTTCCCTAACTCCTGAAACCTCCAGGTGCCCCACTTTTCTGAGAAGCTTCAGTCCTAGCCAAATGGAGGCTTAGTCTTGAAAGTGGCAGGTGAGATAAAGTAGCCATTCCAGAGACTTCCTCCTTCTGTGTTCCTCTCTCCCCTAAAGATTCTGCCCCACTCTGCTGCCCAACTGAGCGGGGCCCCCAGGCCAAACTCAAACTCTGGAATTTCCTTGGAATTGGCTGGACCTTCTTTGTCTGTCTCCATCAGCTGGGCTCAGGAGACAATAACTGCAAGGAAAACTCCTCTCCCTCGGTCACAGGGATTGGGACAAGCTGAGGAGGGGACAGTATAGAGTAGGGTTCTCCAGACTTATCCCTCGGCCCCACTCACAGCTTGACCCCCTCGGTCTGCACCCACATTGCCCCATCTGGGCAGTCCCATTGGGGAGGGAAGGAGGAGGAGAGATGGATTAGGGCCCTCGACGAAAACCGACTGATGTAACTCAGGCAGTTTCTTGTTGCCGAGTTCAAAACTCAATCCCAACAACATGAAACTACCTAAGCCACAGATCAGCTGAGAGAGCAGGGCGGGAGATTCGGCTTTGCACCTATCCAGAGGAGAAGGGAAGGGGGTTGGGGAAGGAAGAAATTCAGCCCCGTCCCCCTTTCCGCCCCCCACAACCTCCCTAAGGGCTAGAGAGTAGACTTTGGGTGGCTGGGTGGCTGGGGGGGGTCTGCCTTCATCAGTTTCAGATCTAAGCAAACTGCTCTGGGAAAATCTGGTGAAACAGGACCGCTAGCTGCTAAGTACCTGCCCCACCCCCAGCACCGCAGTGGAGCTATTTCCCTGCATCTGGCCCTGGCCCTGGGGGGAAACTGGATTGTCCTTCCACTCTTGAGCTGGGTCCCCTGTTTTGTCCATCTGGCTCTCCTGCACTCTCCTCCTCTCTCTGATCCTCTCCCTCTTTTAGCTCCGTTTAGGTCTCCTGATCCACAGCGCCTGTACTCTGGAGCCACTTCCAGTCAGGCCACTTGCCTGGCAAAGCCTCACAACCAGGGAGCATGAGGACCAAGAGCCTGGATAAGACTCATACCCACACCAGGAAAAAGCAGGAAAACCTAAGCTTCAAACTCCAACCCTCCCTACCCCCCAAACAGACAACCAGACTGAGAGACACCTAGACTGGTGTGTCGACCTCGAGGCAACCCTAAGTGCCCACAAAGATAAAGAAGCCAAAACCACCAATTCACCCCTTTAACCACCGAACCCCATGGCTGCGGGCCGGGAGAGGAAGAGAGGGAGCTCATAGCCACTGCCCTCGGCTGCCAGCGGTCACAAGGCAAGCCTGGGCTCTTGAGCAAGCACCGATGCCAGAAACACCTTCTTCCCAGCTCTGCCCGCTGCACGCTGGGCACCTGGGGATGCTGCGAGTCCCCACTCTGCCGCCAAGAGAAGAACAAGAAACCGCTTCTCTTACCTTGTCGCTGCCTCCTCCTCCTGCTGCTGCTGGCGCTTCTGTTAGCTGCTGTTGAAAGGGGGGGTGAGCTCATCGTACC
This sequence comes from Erethizon dorsatum, assembly GCA_028451465.1. Lineage (NCBI taxonomy): Eukaryota > Metazoa > Chordata > Mammalia > Rodentia > Erethizontidae > Erethizon > Erethizon dorsatum. Next base: position 48,378,620 of record CM051834.1, read on the forward strand.
CCTCCAGAGGTTAAGTTTATTCCTCTCTTTGGATGGGTGGGGGGCTCTTGGGGTGCCCCCAGCAGTGGTGGGGTGCGCCCAGCCCAACACCCCAGGCAATCAGATCCGTCTGCTCCTCAAGATTGCAGTTTGCTCTCTGCCTCTTTCCCTCCTCCAGTCACCTTTAAATGCATCTTTTACTGCAGCACCACATTATATTTGCAGATCATAAAATCCACCTCTCGCGCGCACCAAGACCGTCCTGACATTACTGTTTTATGACCTTGACTTATTGTGGTCACCTGGATAATATTTAAATCAACGTTATGGTCTCTCACTTACATTAAACCCGCCAAGAGACGTACTAGAAAGGCTCTAGGAGATGAGTCAAACACAAAACACACACATCCACACACTCGGCTTCTTTGGGGGAGAGGGGTGTTGCTAAAAAACATTAAAAACAAAAAACCACCCATTTGAGCATTATGATTCCGGAAATTTATTTGGATTTTTTTTCTCCATTAAGGAAGCTACATGCAAAAGATACAACATACAGAATATCTTTAAATAACACAACTCCCAGACAGGAACAGGGCAGTTTCGGGGGGTTGTTCTGTCTTTGCTTTGCTATGTTCTATTTTTAATTTTTTGTTCCTCTGGATGGAATTTCTGAGCTGTTAGTGGATGGGGGATGTGGGGGCACTGGGAGGGGTGGGAGAAAAGCAGAAAGCAGTACAAATACAAGACTTCAAGCAGATTCTCAGAGCGACTGGAAGGTAAAGACACGGAAAAGGGTCTGGTGGAGACACTGGGTGCTACAACAAACACACAAATACTAGCTGAACTTTCCAAAACGTCTATTATTCTAAGGAGGAAATGCAGCAAGGAAGGAGGATTCTGACTGTGCTCTGCGAGATTACAGACCCTCTCTGGTTGCATTTGTTCTTTTTTCTCTACAATCGGGTGGATTCTATCTTAACTTTGCATGGAGAACAGAATGCTATGTGTGACACGCGTGGGTAAGTGAGGGGTTGACACACACACCAGCCACACTCCCACCCATCTATGAGGGCTCACACCACACCCACAGCCCGCCACCCCATTTCTCATGCTTTAGATGATGGAAGCATCCTCGCAGCACGAACCATAGGTCCCTTGGAAGGAGAGTCTGAGGTCTTTGCCTTTTTTGCAGGCGCGTTGCATTTATACTCAGGGAGAGAAAAAAAATATATCACCAGGCACAAAGGGAGGAGGGGCGGGGAAAGGAGAGAGGGGGAGGGGAGGGGAAGCCGCGCGCTCAGGTGAAATTAAAATTGGAGGTCAGTTCCCGGATCCGATTCTCTCGGTTCATTTTCTTGAGTTTCATTCTGCGATTTTGAAACCAGATTTTGACTTGTCTGTCTGTAAGGTTAATGGTCTTGCTAATCTCCAGGCGGCGCTCTCGCGTCAAATACATATTGAACAGAAATTCTTTCTCCAATTCCAGCGTCTGATGTTTAGTATAGGGGCACCTCTTCTTCCTTCCGCTCTTTGCTGTCAGCCAATTTCCTGTGGTGTTTTCTGCCTTTATCTCCTCTGTTAAAAATAACATTATTTACATAAGTATCCCTTGAAGATGCAAACCCTCGCAGCAGCGCTGCAGCCTTGGCCAGCCTGCTGTGGGGGCAGCTGAGGGAGGACAGGGGAGCTGCTCTTGCCCCATAGGCCTGGCGGTGGGGTCCTCTTGGGCTCTGGGCTCTTGGAATCTCTTTGGGGGTCTAGAATTTGGGCGTGGGTGATAAAGGGAAAAGGTCCTTGCCTTCAAAGCGTTTATTAAATTTTGATTACCCAAGTCTACTTTAACCTAGCAGATCCTAAGTATTCTCACTTTCTACCAGCTTGCTGGCTCTGGTGGGTGTCCTAAACCTCGTCTAGGCCCTCCTCGCTCTGCTATGATTCAAATCTAGAAAAATTGAACCAGACAGAAAGCACTTTTCCAGGCTCTAAACCTGAGTACAGAGTTTACCCTACAGTCCAGGGCCAATTTCCAGAGCTTTGACCCTCTTCAACTTGGTGGAGGGACTTTGTCCCAGTTTCTGCCACCAGAGGCCATTGATGCTGTCCTTGCACCAGGCCCCCAGGTCTTACTCCCATGTGAGTTGCCATAGAGTGAGACTGCCCCATTAAGCATCCCCATTGTAATCTCTTCCTTTCCTGGCCCTTACCCCCAGGTGTGTGTAACTGAGGCAAGAGAGCTTATTCCAGCAGTGGAGGTCAGGGGCAATAGCTTGGGGCATGCTGAAGGGTCTTCAGACAACTTCCTGGCCTGACGACCTAAGTTCAAGGTAGAGAGAGATATCCTGAGGGATTGCAGCCTCCTAGAAATCTGCCCAGTCTGTGCATAGTAGATGTGTATGGCTGTAAACAACACATGTATACCTGTAGAGACACATACATTATACACACATGCACACAGAGATATGTACATACGTGTCCACTCATATGAGGAGACACTATAGTATAGTATTTATTTCCCATTATCTTATTGACAGCTTCTTTCCTTGGCACACATTCTTCCTGAAATGGACAAGCCTTTTCTTCAAGGATCAGGAGAGAACTTGGCTATCTTTTTTTAGGGAAAAATATGGAATCCAAAGACCTGAGAGGGAGCACCTAGCACACAACTCTGCTGGTGGCTCTGTGCATTTTCTTCTCCCTTTGCCAAATGAAGAGGCCAGGTTCTAGGATCTTATCTTGACTGGGGGTGGGGAAGGAAGCCGGAGGAGAACCAGGAAACACCAGAAAAATGCAAACTTGAAGCTGTAGGATAAAAATCTCAGTGTCTTTAAATATTCTGCTTCTGCACCTGCAGCTTCCTGCCAAATTATTTACAGGCTCTCCATAACTAACTCTATTCTTTTTATTTTCTTATTGGGGCTGTTGGATTTGGGGAGGGGTGAGAAAAATTACAAATGGGGAAGTTTAGGCAAAAGCTCTCTTATGTCTGGCCTGGTGGAGACACCAAAGGGGTTGAGGGGAGAAGAGCATAGGAGAAGTGCAGAACAAGGGGATTAGGTGGACGGGAGGGCTTAGGTTGTGGCATGGACAGCAGGAGAGAAAGAGTAGCTTACCCCAATGGGTACAGTTAGAAGCCAGACTTGTTAACCTTGACTTCGCTTTTGGTGGGGCTAGAATACAGCTAATTCTAGTTAAAATCGGTACCCTCAATGAAGCTCAGGGTCTGCAGTGAGGGTATAAAATTAAACCTTCACACTGCGAGTTTGCCACACCGAAGGTTTCATGCTTGTGTGTGCCTCACTCTCCCTCTCAACCACACGAACACACTGTGGTCATCTTCCAACCAGGGTCTCTGTGGACTGATTTGTCAAGGCCACCTTTGCAGAGAAGACCCAAGATGGTGAGGCTCTGTCATTACCCGCCAAAAGAGTACACATGTGCATATGTGAGCAGGCATGCATGAGTGTGCGAGGAACGTGCAAAAGGGGTGTGTGTGTGACACAAGTCGCTCTCAGGCATGCGTGTGCGTCGCATCCATATACAAAGCACCAGAAGACCCAGACCAACCGCAGCCTGCTCCATTCTCAATATTTTACCTACCTCTACACCCAGTGAGACCCTCTAATGTACTGCTGCCAGTAGTCACTGTCAAGGGGAGCAGGTTTATTCCTCCCTGTTGGGCCTTTTCCGATGTTTTTTAGTCCAACTTTTCAGGGAAAGTCGTTCCCTTCAGGCTCCCTCCCTTGCTCCTGTTTCCTCCACATTCTTTTCCCAGGTGACAGAGAAAGGTCCTGAAAGCCCCCAGTTCCTAAAGCAGAAGTGAATCTTGAACCCTGAGCTTGAACTCTGCCTAGGCTTTCTCTCTCTAACCAAAATCACAATGAAACCCAACCAAAGCTACACTCCTTTCAGGAGAAAACCGTCTGCCACACACACAGAAAATTTCCAACCACTCATTTGTAGGCTGCTTTTGGAAACCAATGGGAAAAAATGTAATCTAACTAAAAAAAGGAAAAGAAAAAAATTAAAAGAGAAGACAAAAAACTTCAACGTTCCAAATGCCCTGTTCCAACGCCATCCTCAGGCCAGGCTTCTGGAAGTGAGGAAGGGATGTGGCGGGCAGTCCTGCACCTCTACCTCTTCCGGCCTTAGTGCTGCTGCCCAAGGCCCCCTGGCCGAGCCAAAAACCGAAGGAGCCCAAAGCGCACGCAGAAATCAGACCCACAAACAACAAACCCTGTTTCTCAGGAAACAATTTCCAACTGGGAAAATGCAGGAAAGAGAAATTCTTCATCTTCCAAACCTTCCTTCGTCCCTAACCCAAGATCGCCATTTTAAGCTTTTTGTGAGCCTTTGACCTGAGTGGGGAGACATCAGCCCCCCCCCAGTACACCAGGGAAGGCAAACCAAAGCCAGCACACGCCCGGGAGCGGTCACCGGTCCTGGGCAGTACAGGGTGCCCGCAGACTGCCTGTGGTGCGCACAGCACCCAACCCCCTGCCTTAGCACCCAGGGCCCGGGCTGGCCCGGCACCTCCACGTCGCCGCCGCTTACCTTCCCCAGCTAAATGACGCGCCACCAGCTTGGCGCTCATCAGACCCCAGCCTCAAGCCGCAAGCCGGGGTCGCATTCCCCAGACATCACGTCCCGAGGCCTCAACCCAACCATCTCCCCCTTCCTCCATCCCGGCCAAGAAGACCCAGTGCCCGATAGTCCCAGCCGGGCCCGCGGCCCAGGCGGCCTTACCTTTCGCTTCGTTATCAGAGGTGTCTGGGCTGGAGTCGGCGGTCTTGGCCCGATCCTTTTCGCTCTCCGAGGGGCTGCCTTTTGGGCCCACGAGGCTCTGCTCCGTCTTGATCTCGTTGGGGCTGGGAGTCTGGCTGTCGGATTTGGGGGTCTCTGGAAAACTCACTTTGCCCCCGAGCTGAGGCGATTCCAGATGTTCGGCGCGCGGGTTGAGATTGGCCCGCTGCTCAAAAGGGGCTTCGAAGTCGTTGGCCCCGGCACAGTGGGGCGTCTTGTCCAGCGCCGAGTAGCTCGGGCTGGCGCGGTAGTAGCTGGGCACTGGCACCTCGTGCTCCCCGAGGCAGGACTCGGGTAGGGGGTGGGAGTAGAGCGCTGCCTCGGGGCCACTTTTCGCCCGCTTCTCTGCGCTGTACATGCAGCAGACATTCTCCTCCTTGACACTAGGTGGGTAGGAGCAGGAGGATAGCGGCCTGCCAACAGGTTGTTCCAGGCGGTAGGTGGCTTTGGGGTCGCCCCAGGAGTCCAGCTGCGAGAGGTAGGACGGGTAGGTGTTGAGGGCGAGGTTGGGGCTGCCGCCCTCGTCCCTCTTGGAGAGCGAGGGCGCGAGCCCGCAGCCCCTCATCACCCCGCAGTTGAAGTCACTCCCCGATTGCATATACATGCCTGCGCTCCGGCCGTAGCGCTCTCCTCCGCCGGGCGCAGCCAAGGGCTCCGCGTATGAGTTCGGAGTTACATTGCGAGGGCATGTCATTTTCAGAGAGAGGGGTTTTTAAGGAGCAATACTACAGCGGAGGAGCTGACATCTTTTTTTTTCCCCATCCGGGAAGGGGGGGCGGTTGGAGGGGCGGGAGGAAAAAGAAGGGGGGGAAATATCAGCTCCATAATTATCCGCGCATTCGGTCCTCACCATGTGACGGCTAGACCAATGGGATTTGAAAATGGCCTTGATGATTCAGACGGCCGTGACGTCAGCGGGGTCAAGTTGTCGGCAGGCGGAGCGCGCAACGTGGAGTAACAGCGCCACCTAGCAGCTGCCTCGGGGTAGGGGCACCGGAGCCCTTCCCCGCGAACAAAGGAAGCGCCCTCCCCGGCCGGCTGGGGCGGGGGGGGGCGGGGGAAGCGGAGGAAGGAGGGGGAGGGGTTCTGGGGAGAGTGGGGTTTGTTTTCCCGGGAACCAGCCAATAACTCCTGGGAAGGGGGGGGGGTCAGAGAGGGGAAAAATGCTGGACAGAGGGAGCGAGGCAACCCGGGGCTCAAAACAGTCAAATTCAAATTAAAAGGTCAAGACACGACTCAGGTACTTCCTCCCCTCTCTTCACCTCCCCTTCCTGCCCCTCAACCCCCACCCCCACTTCTTCTCTAGGGATGGGAGTGGGTGAGGTGTTTTTTTTTTTTTTTGGCGGGGTGCTTCGGTGAGTAGAGAAAGTTAACCGCAAACAAGAGTAAAGTTTCTGCTCTTCTGATTCCCTGGTTCCTCCGGCTTGGCCCTTGGGGCTGGAAGCTTTGGAACCAAGGTCTTGGAGGTTGGTTGAGTGGCAAGTTCCCTGTGGGGGTTGCGGGGAATCTCCAGTGTTTGGGGTAGATCAGGGAGGGAGTCGCGGGCACTTCAGGGCTGTTGGGGACAGCAGGCACCCAGCGGAAATAAGGATCCCTGGAAGAGAAAGCCCAGGACCAGAGGTACCCGGTCTGCTTCCTGACCTCAGCCTCAGCGCCGGAGCTGCAGCTGTGCCCTGGGCCCGGCTGGGTGGGCAGCTTCTGGGTCACCATCTCAGGGGTTTGGCCTTGCAGCTGGTTCGGCTGCTTCAGGCCTTTGCTTTCCGCTTGACCTTGCCCTCACTAAAACGGTATATTCCTGGAGCGAAAGAGAGAACCTGTGAGCGCCTCGGTCGGGTTGGGGGAGTCGTGAATCAGCACAGGGAAAAAGAGGACACGAGTCGCAACCAAATCCGACCCAGAGAAGTGTCCTTTACAGTGCGATTGGGCTGGAAGCATCTTTGTAAGGAGAAGAGAGGATAATCTATTTTTTGTTGTTTCTGGTTTTTCGTAAAGGAAAGAAATAAGAGGAAATGTTTGTTTCAGATATTTCTTTCCGTTTCTCCATCGCCTTTCTCCTAAAGCGAACTAAACTCTCCACCCCTTCCTCAGGAAACGGAATCCAGAAAAGAACTTGTCTTTCCGGTAGCCCCGCATTTTTCCCTGGTCAGAGCCTGGGGTTTTGACTTTCCGAAGGGCTGAAGCCCAGCCGGGAAGGGACCTGAGTGCCGAGTGCCCTGGTGTGGACGAATGAGGAGGCTGGACTGCTTCCGAAGAGGCCCAAGCCAGCGCAGCTAGAAGAGGACTACGGAAAGAAATCTGCTCCATCCAGGGGTCAGGAGATTAGGCACAGAGCTCCTGAACCCCCTAAAAATTGGAAGAAAATGAAGAGTATGCGGCTTGCTTGCAGGACTGGCAGGGGGGAAATTTGAAATAGTTTTGTGTTTTCATTTGCAGGGGTCGCAGTGGCCTCAGCCTGGGGGTTGTCCAGGGCAAGGTTAGGCTGTTTAGGCCCCAGACCAGCCTTGGGACAGCCCGGGCAGCAGTCAATCCAGGGAGCCATTTGTCCCATTACCCATCCCGCGGGAAACAGCCGAGACTTTATGGCCACTCTGTTTGTATTATCTGCATAAGTCTTTCCCCACCAGTTTGATCGAAACTGTTCCCTTTTACGAGGACCCAACGAAAATTTCCCGTCATATTTATCAGCTGGGAATAAAAATTTAGTATGGGAACTGATATTTCCTCATTTATGGGATGATGAAATTAAAGACCAAAGCAATTGAGAATTATATGGCGTGGGGGTTCCCTCCCCCCTCTTTCACATCTCCTTTATTTTCCTGCCTGGCATGTCTGTCCCTGGAGTTTGTCGTCCCAGTCCTCTGCCCTTGCCTCCCATTTTGGAGTCTGGTGGGCCCTTTCCCCATGGCCAGGTGCCGCTGGGACACCTCATCTTTTTCTGGCTTTTCTTTCAGTGTTAATAGCTGGGAGCTGGGAGCGGGAACAGCACTGCGGAAGCCTCTGCCCAGGCCCGGCTAGGACCCTTGGAAGGTTAGGAGGAAAGAGCCTCACGGGGGAGGAATCTGAGCCGAGTCTGGGAGGGGATGGTGGGAATCAGCAGGAGAGTTTGAAGGAGATAAATTTTAGAATACTCCTCAAAAACAAGTCCCTAGGCATAAGCTGGGGAGCCTCAGGAGAGGAGCGGAGTCATTCGGCCTCTGGCCTGTCTCTTCTACCAGGCGGACTGCAACCCAAGCCCACCTCTAACCTCAGCTTTGGGAGGGTGTGGAGTTGCTTCAGAATCCTTGCCATTATTAATGGAAATAATACCCCCAGGGAAAACCTCCTCCTTGACTCACCTCCTCACAAGAACGAATAGTGTTTAAAGTTGAAATAATTAGAAGTATGATAAACACGGCCCATTAATGAAAAAGGAAATCAAATTCATCAGCCTAAGTGGGACCCCCGGTGGGACAAATGTTTGCCTTTAATTACTCAAGATAAACGAAAATCCAGCACTGTTAAACAAGAGCCCGCTAGCTCGGACGCAGATTTGAGTGACTTGTTGGGTTTTTGCAGACTTTGGGATTCTGCCTTAGTGGAGGTAAAAGGAAGAAAGAAGTGAGTGTGAGGACCTGGTGAAGGAAACATTTGAATGGGTCCAGGAAGTCCAGCCTGATCTGGGTCCCACCCCTGCCCCCTTGGGCTCCGTCTTTCCCGAGGCCACGAGCAAAGGCAGTTTCTGTCCTATTGTGCCGGCCTGGCGTTCAAAGGCATGTGGGCCGCCACGGCCATACCGTCTGCTGCCGCTGCCTGGCGCCCACCAGCCCTGCCCACAGGGCCAAGACCGCTCAGCCTGCACCTTTAGCAACTAGATTGGGGTCTAGGGGAAGTCTGTGTTACCAAAATCACCACCATACTGAATGATTTAAGCCATTTCCCCAACTTCCCGGAGTGCGGAGAAACCTGCGCCTTTCCCAGACTCCGAGGCTCCCCCTTCTTACCTCAACTTGGGGACTTGAAAATCCAGAGGTTGCTTTCAGATTGTGCCTGCACCTTGACAAATCCCACCCGCCTCTGGATCCCTGGCCCCTTTGCTCTTCCTGCCCGGTACCCAGACCCTGGAGGGGCATCAGGGATGGGGCTGGGCCTCCTGCCGCTTGTGTCTGTGAGCGAGCAAGCCGAGGGGCGTTCAGGAGCTCCTTGCGTGCCCCAGGAGGATCCATCGGTTCCATGGGGCAGGCCAAGAGCTGAGGCACCAGGGGTCCCCATATAAAAACAGAAGAAGGAAAACGAAGCGCTCAACGAACAGAAAGAAACCCCGGCTGTTCTCTCAGTTGTAGCCCTGAAATCACCCTAGAAGCACCCTGATTTTTCCAATGAAAATTGCCGGAGTTTCCCCAAGAGATTAAGGAAGTCGTCTGGCAAATTCTAAAGATGAGATGAAAAAGGAAGAGGGTAAAATACCTTTGGGGTAAAATAATAAAATAGAATAAAAATAAACTGTGTATACTGAAATCTCTTCAAGCGAAATGGAAAACAAGGTCACGCCAGCGATTGCAGGGTTTTTCTTCTTGGTTTGGATGCAGAGAGGAGATAACTCATTCTCTTTCCAAATCTTGAAGACAAGATTTGTTTTTCTTCACTAGCCAGTATCTGCCCCAGCTGAATTGTGAGCAGGGCAATCCCAGGCAAAATGTACCATTCTCAGAGGTCCAGAAAACGGGTTTTCAAACAGGTATGGAGGTGGGAGGCTGAGGAGAGTGAAAAGAGCCCTGGTCTACTTCAGATCTCGGAGCCACCCTGGCCGCCTGGCAGCTGAATCATTCTCACATCTGGACGTTGTACACACTTGCATCCAGACGCTGTGGAGTTCAGCGTCTGCACACACGTCCAACTTGCACTTAATTGCACAGACGTTCACTTTCACCCAGAGTGCCCCCCCCAGATCCTCGCATCCTGAAGTCTGACGACTCTTCGCCAGCCTGTTTCCTGGCCCTGCCGAAGCCTAAGTTATTTAACTTTGCTTCCTGAATCGAAAGCAGACTGCAAATACCTCGGAGAGAAGCGCTGGGAGGAGGAGCCGGCTGGGAGGTTGTCTTGTGGGGAAGGCCTGGGTCCCCACTTTAATGGTTTGTTTCTGACTCGCCCCAGTAGTTCAGGTTTCCAGCCACTGCCCAGGCAGTGGCTGGACTGGTTTGCTCTGGAGAAAACCACCCCAATCCCCCCTGAGCAAAATTCTTTTTTGAGGATCTATTTTATTTTTCTTTCTTTTGTGCTTTCTTTTTATTTATTTTTTATTCTTTATTTCCTCCTTTTTTAGTTTCCTTCTCTTTCTAGTTTCTGTTTCCTTCTTTTTCTTGTAATTCATTTTTTTCCTTCTTCTTTTTCTGATCTTTTCTCTTTCTTAATTTGTTGTCTTCCTTCATTCCCCATTTCCGCTTCTTCTTTTTTCCTTTATTATACAATATTCTTTGTTCTTTTCTTTCCTCCTCAATTGTTTCCTTCTCTTTGACTTTCCTTCCTAGGCTTTCTGATTTTTCTCTGTTATGCTGGGTTCAGTGTGTCTGTGTGTGTGTGGGTGCACCAGGATTATTCACAGGCCTCTCGATGCTGGCCACTTGGGCTTGCAGTTGACCTTCTCCCGCCTTCAGCCTTAGCACGGCTTCTCTCACAAGGCAAAGTGTAGGACTGCCAGGCAGCGGCCAGCAGCCAGGCCTGGGCAGTCGCCATTAGAGGGAAGGAAAAAAAAACGGCTCTGGGGCACACCCCCACCAATGCCAATGGCTGTTTGAAATGTCAGGTTCCAGGGGACAGTTATCTTCATTTCTATTACCCCAAAATCCACCAGGCTTAGCTCTGGAGAAGTCACCACACCTTTATCGTGACTGTTAGAGCCAAACATTAAAATGGCCCAAAGTTGATCCCAGTTGGTTCCCCCAAGGTTGCAGAGAGGGAGATGAGGGAGTGGAGTTCTGTCACTTGGAGGTGGGAGGCAGGTCCAAGGGGTCATCATCCATGGACTTGGAGGCCCAAGGCCATGTCCTCACATGGGCACCTTTGTTCTCCGTGCTCCTGGACTGCAATCCTGCTGGCCTCTGTTGCCTTTGGTTCTGTAACAACTGCAATCTCTGGATAGGAGTTTCTTGGCATTTTTGGATTCTGTTTTTCTTCAAACTCACTTTTGATTTCACAGGCAGCAAGGATGCAGGGCTCTGTGTGCAGAGACTGTCCCAAATCAGCAGTCTGAGTCAAGGTTATGGATCCTGTCCACTTTGTGTAGCAGGGGTTGGGGGTGAGATTGTGTGCAGAGAAGACAGAGACAGAGACAGAGAGAGAGAGAGAGAGAGGGAGAGAGAGAGAGGGAGAGAGAGAGAGGGAGAGCGAGAGAGAATAGTGTTTGCAAGAAAATCAGAGAGTGTGATGGTGAAGGTATTGTCCTGCTGATATTGTCGAAACTTTGGGGGGTCTATTAGGGTGTATCTCAAGAAGATAAGAAGATAGCATACAGGACTCTCCCCAAGTCCTGCAGCCTCAGTTGGCTGGGAGCCCCCACAGTCAGGTCCAAGGTCGGCTTCAGGAAAGATTGGCACAAACTTCGAGCCTTTTTGCCTTCAGCAAAGAGAGGCAGCTTCAGATCCGACCCCCTCTTCCAACATATACACAAGGAGCCCCAGATCCCCTCTCTGTTCCCCCTCTCAAAGACCTGATATTCCAGACCAAAACTTTAAGTTACTTTTTTAAAAACAGAGGGGGGAATCTTGTAAAACTTTTATGCCAAACAAAGTTATAAAAACTTCCCGGGCGTTGCCTTTTCCAAAGTTTTATATGAATAATAAAGAGTGTAGTCGCGTGCTCAGTGTTCTGGCTGGCTCTGAGCAGGGAGGGTTTAGCAACAGCATTATCCAGCCCTAGGGCACCAGGAAACCTCAGGGGCTGCCCCCTTCAGGGAATATTGGCCCAAAAAGGAATCCTCCTACAGATTCTTGAGAGAGGCGGGGGTGGGGTGGGGGAAGGAAGGGGTGGTGCCCTTGACTCCCTTGAAGTTCAAAGTTCTTTGCCCTGGAGAGGAAAGCTTCTCTGTCCTCAGCCCACTCGAGAAATTAGCCCAAGGGAATTTCTCCCCTCTGATTGAGAACTGGTTGCAGGTAACCCCAACTCTGTTCCTCTTTCAGACACCTAGTCTAGGCCTCTTTTGCTTTCCCCTATGTCCCACCATCTGGGATGTTTAGAACCCAGGAGTTTTCTCTCAGAGGTGCTTAGTGGGGGTTGTGAGCTTTCTTCCAAGGATCCCTTGCATTGCCATTCCCCAGCAACCTAAGGTTCTTTTTTTTTTTTTTTTTTTTTTTGTGGGTACCGGGGGTCGACCTCAGGACCTCGCATGCCAGCAGGCGCCCATGCCACTGAGCGATATCACCGGCCCCTTTTTTCGTATGTGGGATCGGGGAGTCGAACTCGGGCCCTCGCGCTTGCCAGGCAGGCGCTTACGCCGCTGAGCCATCTCACCAACCTAAGGTTCTGATTGACAAAGTAACCCCAAACCCAAGGGTACTCCCCAACCATTTCTCATTTCAAGTGCCCCTGGCTCCCCCTGCACCCCCAAAGCCCACGGTGGTGGGGGGGAGGGGCCCAGAGTGCTCTCTCAGCCCACACCACTTAATACCCTTGTAAACTCCCACGTGCGCTATAAACTTGGATTTTTACAACCAACATTCCTCCTTAGCTCCGGGAAACTTTGAACTCGGCCTCGGGTTTATTTACTTGGGGGTGGGGTGGGGAGCTGGGACTTGAGAAAGGCTGGAGGAAAAGAGGGAAAATGCGGGGCAAGGGGATGATGGGGTGGGGGGGCCTGGGTGTGGTGGGAGAGCATCCACTGCAGGTTTGTTTACTATTTAGGGCGGAAGCATTTTCTAACACAGGCCAGACTGGGTCGTTAAGGGCGAAATGAAAGTGGGTTTAGAGGCGCGGAGGGGGGGGTGCTTTATGGCGGCGTCTAGACGAGGATCTTTTGTTCCCGTGCAGTGCTGTGGCTGGAGGGGATTACCCCAAGAGGTTGAGCTCAGAGTGCCCCTGGCCGGCAAAGGGGGGGGGCTGGACATCCCAGCGTTCTGAAGGTGGGTTTGTTCGGGGGGCTAGAGACCCCTCTTTTTTTCCTTTTTAGAAGGTCGCCAAGGAGTGGCAGGTTCCCAGGCCTGGGTCACAGAAGCCTTTGTTTTTCTTTCGTGATGACTGTCCTCTGTCCTTCAGAAATCTCTTCTGGAGCTGTTTCTTTTCTGAGCTCTGCATTGCAGGGAGAGTGGTAGCTGCCAGTTTTAAATATTTTTCCCCAAAACCAAGAGCTTTTTGGAGGTTAAGAGTTTGTTTCATAAACAGGTTTGTTCTATAGAACTATCTTTATCCTATTTAACACATAACAGGGCTGGCAGGCTAACCATCCCTGAGATGGCTAGTGGTCAAACATACCTAGAGAAATGTCACACACACAAACACACAGAGGACCCTCAGTTGCATTCCTGTGCACACTCATTAAACAGTGCCAGTGGTTACACAGTACGGAGGACACAAGCTCTGGATGTGTGTGTGGTCAGGCTTACTGCATACTACAGGCAGAAGCACACACATGCTATTCCTCCTCATGTGCAAGCATAGGCACACTGACTTAAATAAAATATTTGTGTGTGGGCACATGAGGGGATTATGGGCCACATATACACCCTAATTTGCAAATCTCTCAAAGACCCATATTTACAAATTAGAGACTCAGACACCTAAGCCGCAGGGATCCCTGCCATCAAAAACAATGGCAGAGCCTAGATTTGATAGTCATGGTGCGTTTTCCTTTAGGCCAACAGAACAATATTGACAAAAACTTTTTAAAAATTATACAGAAATAGAAAGAGAAGGGAAAGATGAGAGAATTGGTCCCAAACCTCTGCCCCCAAATAACAAATGAATTGAGAGCAGACACAGACTGTGTCCTCACTGAAAGTGCTGAAAGAACCACAGTTATCCTTACACAGAAGAAACAGCAGCAAATATAGATGGGTGCGGCAACTGTTCCCACAGGTCATCTCTTTCCCCAGTGCCCCACCCCATGCCAGGCCCTACAAAGCACTTCTCTGCAGCTTTCTACACTGGACACCTAATGTATAAACATCAGGGTGGCCCCAGCGTAGGTGTCTGGTTGTGTCTGGAGGAGCCTAGCCATTTGTGCCCAAGGGGAAGGGGCCCTGCCCCACCTTCCCACACTCAGAGGCTTCAGAGAAGACTAGAAGGGGGCTAGCTTCTCCTCTTCTCCCCCCTTCCTTCAAAACTGTATATAAAAATTCCAATAGTCTTCTCATAGATGAAAAAAATGAAAACCCTACCCTCAACCCTACACATTTAACTGCAACAGACGGAGACATCTGGCAGGAGGGCGGTGGAGCCAAGAAAATTCCTATAAATTTAAATTTGATGATGGTTACAATTAACTCCACAACAAACGTGTACTTAAACAGAAAGAATTGCTGGGCATTTGGATACAGCTCAAGCTGCACGTGGGAAAGGACAGCTTAAGAGCAGCCAGGGAATGCCCTTTGCTTGAGAGTGGGAGGAAACCACTGCCACACTCCTGGCTCTGCCAGCACAGGGGAGCTCCAGTTGCACCAGCACCTTCCAGCCTCACCTCTGCATGCCTGTCCTCACAGGCAGGGCTTCTCTGCCTGCCTCCTCCTCCTCCACTGCCTTGGAAGCATGGAGGGTTTTAAGAGGAGAGGGGTTAATAAAAAGGTCAAATAAAATCATAATATTGAACAGAATGAAATATCTTTATTTGCCACCAAAAAATTCACAGCAATCCCACTAGGACAGAAGCAGGGTGGGGACTGCACATGTACACACACACTCACACACATGGAGATAGATTGGTGATTTGAATCTTATTCCAGCGTATACTCCCCCATCCTTTCTGGGTAGAAAGAAAGGCTTGTGAAATTATTTACAAAAAAATCAGGCCCCAGCAAGGGAGAGGCATCCAAGCCCATCTCCCTACTGCCTTTTCCACTGCAATCTACCTTACTTTTCCATCTTTCTTTCCTTCTTTTTCTTAAAAAAAAAGAAGGTAACAACTGCATAGACTAGCTATAAATCCATGGAGTGGGGCGCTGCTTGGTAAAAGGTTAGGGCACCTCAATGCACCAGTTGAGAAATTTCAAAGGAGTGCTCTACACATTTAGAGGGAGAACAACGAGGCTCAGGCGGGGCCAGGGCGCAGACGGAGGCAGGACACGAACGCTGCACACCTAACACCAGGTCGAAGGTATGGGAATTTCACAGCAAAGCAAGAGGATCACATTTAGCTACCCCAGTCAGTGGGGCAAGGTGGAGTAAGGGTGGGGAGCCAGCGAGGTCTCCCCTTGCAGTCAAGGTGTTTTAGCATATCTTTTCACTGGGGCAAGGGAAGGCTTGCAGTTTCAGGATTGTTCGCTCAGGCGCCCACTACGCTCGCCCCTCCCCCCACCCAATTGGAGCAGCAAGACGTTGTCGCGAGGTGCGTTTCTTTCAAATAGTCTTTGGGCCTCGGCGCCAACGGGGTCCACTCGCCGTGAGTCAGACACTTCCCTTCACCCCTTTTGTCAGGCCTGGCCTCTGTCCCCACACTGAGACTCAGACCGAAGGTGAAGGAGGTTCCGGAAGGAGGTTCCAGCAAGGGCAGTGGGGGCCAGCCCTGGCCACAGTCCAGATTTCCACCCGCGGAAAGAAGACGAGTTAGAAAATAAAAAATAAAAATAAAATAAAATAATTTCCCCCTTACCCTCCCTCCCCCAAAAGAGCCCAGTCTGCATTTACAGCAGCGGATTTCCCGAAAAATATTGCAGCCGGTCTCTGCTCAGTTTTTTTTCTTTCATCCTTCTGTTCTGAAACCAAATTTTCACTTGTCGGTCCGTCAGGTTCAGCATGCGGGACAGCTGCAGCCGCTTCTCTTTGTTGATATACACGTTGAAGAAAAACTCGCGCTCCAGTTCTCGGATCTGGAATTTCGAATAAGGGCAGCGCTTCTTGCGGGTGCGGGGGGCGTCTGGAGGGAGGGGAGGAGGCAAGTGCGAGGAGAGGGGAGAGAGACACGTGAGACCCGGGCGACCCCAGCCCTCAGAGCGCTCGGCAGCCCAGCTCCCAGCCCCTCCGCGGGCAGCCCTCCCGCCAGGCCGGCGGTCTCCACGCCTCGGCCGCGAGCTCGACCCCCCTGCCAGGTCTAGCTGGGCCACTGAGCGACTCGCGCCCCGCCTCCCCCGCGCGCCCCTCGGGCAAGAAGCCCTAGCTGACGGGGTCTAGGGGAGAAGGAAAGCCACGTGCGTCCCCTTGGGTCCCCTGCCTGCTTCTCTGCAGCCCTCTGCCCCTCCTAATGGTTCTGAAAGTCCACTATCGTCTCCCCAGAAGTCTGGGAGGAATCGCGGAAAACAGGCGCGAAGAAATGAGAACTGGCGAGAGCAGGAGGAAGCCGGGAGGTCACCAGCGAGCAGGCACCTAGACACCCGCGAGCCTTTTCCGGGGCCCTAGCGCCCCGGGACGCCAGCCCGGAGCGCCTCGCACGGCGCCTGGTGAGGCCGGCACTGAGGCCGCAGACCAAGGAGAAGAGCGGAGACCCCCGCCTGGAGCGCAGCAGAGCCCGGATTCGCCTCTCCTCACTCCCCTGTCGCCGCTAACCCCCGGGTTACTCGGGTTTCTGCTCAAACACTCACAAACACACAGTTTGAACCTTTTCAAAAACAGTTTTTTAAAAGCAGCAAGCAGCGGAGCAGCCCTGTTTCGCTTCTCTGGTCTCAGGTTCTGCTCCATTGCTCCTCTCCTCCACCTCTCCCCCCTCTGGGTTTCTCCCTGTCTTTCCCTTGCCCTCCCCTTTCTCCCCCTCCACCCCTCCCCTCCCTCCCACCCCCACCCCCGGCAGCCCGGCTCCCCATCCTTCCTTAAATGCTTCTCTAAGTTCACGATCAAAGTTAATATCGCCCGCAATGGTGGCACTTTTAAAAATTTCACAGACAGAGGGAGATAACGGGGGAGGGGGGTTCACCCGGCTTTTCCAAAGAGCCCTTTTCCTTCCCTCCCCACCCCTTCTCCATCGTAAAAAGTCGAGTCGTTGGGAGAGAGGGCTTTGTAGGTTATAATAAAATCCTTTGAATGCTTATAAAACTCCACATAAAATCGGACTGACCCAAAACACGAGGCTGTCCCTGCTCCCCAGCCTCCCCCCTGCTCCAGCCCGCCCTCTCGCTCCCTCCCGCGCCGCCCGCCAGCGCCCGGCCGCTGCTACCTACTGGGGGCGGCTCCCTTGGCCGGCTCCTTGGTCGCCGAGTGGGCAGAACCAGACGAGCTGGGGTTCGTGTTCTCCTCCTCGGCCTCAGCCTCGGCACCCGCCTCTGCCCGGGACGCCAGTCCCGAGGCCGGGGGCGCTTCAGGCTCCCCCTTGGCCTCGCCCTTGCCGGAGCAGGGGGGCTCGGCGGGCGCGTCGCCGCCACCGCAGTAGGCGTTGTCGAAGAAGCGGTCGAAGGCTTGGGGCAGGACGCTGTTCTTGTTGACTGAGGAGTAGAAGCCGGCGGGGGCTGCATGCGGGGCGCTGGGGTGGTGGTGGCCGCCGTAGGAGCCTTCGTTTTTCATAAGAATCTCGGTGACGGTGGAAGGAGGAAGGCACTCCCGGTGCATAAGCTCGTCGGCCGCCGCATAGCAGGAAGAGTAGCTGTTCCGGTGGTGCCACTTGCCGGATGGCTCCAGGCCGTATGAGACCTCCCGAACGGGGGGCACTTGGGCTGAGTAGGGATAAGAGATCTGACGAGACGGGGCCTGGGGCAGGAAGGAGGAGACGGTGGAGAACTCGGGCACGTAATAAGTGCAACTGGGTAGATAGAGGTTGGAGGCGCAGCTCCCTCGCTCGCCGAAGTCAGCGCCCCTCTCCTTGCGCGACGGCGAGCAGAAGTTGCCCAGATTGACCGAGTTAAACATCGTTCTCCTCTCCTGCCGCCTCCGGATGGAGGTTTTGGACCCGGTGTAGCGAGGGGGGAAATTTTGGGAAGGCGAGATGACGCGTTATCCGTCTTAGTCTCTCTCCCCGAGCACGTGATCCAAAGTAGATATTGTCATATATCAGTTCGGAGCACTTCGCAGACGTAGGAGGGGTTCTCTCTTAGGTAAGATCGGGGACGTTCAGGCGATTGGTTTGCAAACACCGCAGAAACATTGTGAAAATCAATTGCAGATTTGTATTCGTTTTTCTCTGGTCACTCCCCTCCTCTCCATTCCACAGAGGGAGCAAAGGAGGAGAGAGAGGGTTGGGGTAGGGTGGGCGGTGGGTTGGGCGGGGGCGGTGGTTGGGAGGGGGTAATTGTATTTTTTTTTTCTATCTGCTGCTCTTTTTTCCCCCAGGATTGGGGGAAGGAGGAGAGCCTTCAGTATGGGGGTCTTGCCTCCGACCTGTGATCAGCAGTAGACTGGGAAGATAGTGAAGACTTCTTTCTGCGTTGCTTGATTTCCCCAAGAATAGTGAATCCTTCCCCCCAAGTCTCAGGGACTCTTACCCTTCCGACTGGAGGCAGTGCCTGTTTACAAGAGTTTGAAGAAGTCAATTCGATTATTTACCTGGCCTGAGCTGAATGTCAAGACTGCATTTTAGGTCTTTGGAGAGGCTCCCCAGAAGAGTATCCGAAGTTTCCCAAAGGTGAGGCAGCCCAGCTGCGAGCCAATGTCCCAACTTTGTCTGGC
Organism: Erethizon dorsatum; assembly: GCA_028451465.1. Classification (NCBI taxonomy): domain Eukaryota; kingdom Metazoa; phylum Chordata; class Mammalia; order Rodentia; family Erethizontidae; genus Erethizon; species Erethizon dorsatum. Next base: position 48,397,106 of record CM051834.1, read on the forward strand.
TTGCTGTGCTGCTGCTGGCTAGGGACTCCGATTAGTCATAAACCAGTAGTGAGCAGTGTGCCAGCCGCCCAGCCGGTGCCTGGCGATGTCTGGGAAAAACCTTCTCTAATGTTGTGTTAAATATTTAGTATGAGAGAGTGGCCCTGGGTGAATATTTCATGCCTGCCTTTATTGTCAATCAATGTGCAGAAAGCTACATCCACTGTGAATTTTTAAATCCCAAACCCCAAAGAAAAAGACCATAGTGAGAGTCATGTATCTTCTCTGTCGGGGCCTTTAGGGTTCGAGGCTGAGCCTCAGCTAGTAGGCTAAAAAGAAACCTAGTGTCGGGGGCCCCAGGCAAGATATGATGAAGGGTTAGATTTGGGCTCCTATCCATGAAAGATTTGGGGGCTATGGAGTGGGTGGTAGGTCTAAGTACGGGTCTCTAGAACATACTGAAAGGACAGTGGAGCTGTGGACCCTGTGGTAGGCAGGGTAGGATGAGGGACTGCTCCTAAGTGGAAGCTCCCAGACTTTTTCCTTGGGGCTGCGGCCAGACCTTATTGCCTCCTTCCTGTTTCTCAGTACTGCCCTGCCTCCTCCAAGTCTGTCACCCTCCAGGATGGCTGTGACCCAAGGTGTAGGCTCATGTTCTGCCCTCCCTTGTCTCCTATCTCTCTGGGCACCCTAGGACACACCTGGGCAGCTAAGAATCACTTTATTGAAAGGTTCTGGCCTGAGTTCAAGGAGCCAGAGCAACTGGCATGAGCAGAAAGCAACCTTGGTTTCTTGGAGGAGTCCTAGGGCAGGATTTGTTAGGGAAGGAAGGGAAGAACTTAAGCTCCCAAGGACTCAGTCCACTAGGCTCTCAAAGAAAGCCAAAAGTAGCTCAGAACTCTCTTTGTACCACCTAACTATTTTTTTTTACTTGGTACCGGGAATCGAACTCAGGACCTCGCACTTGCCAGGCAGGCGCTGTGCCACTGAGCTATATCCCTGGCCCACCACCTAACTATTGACTAAAATTGGTTTTCACTTTTAAAAAATGTATTTGGATTTGATTTTCCTCACTAAAGCAAGAGGAGGTACTGAGGCCCCCAAACCAGATAGGGAAGACACTAAAATGGTTCATTGTCTTCAAATACAACCCCTCAAACCCATTCCTTCACTCTGCTGCCTCCCTAAAAATTTCTAAGCCTTTACAGCAGCACCTCAGTGGAGTCTGCCTCAATTTTTTTTTTTTGCCTCGATTATGAGTGGCTCTGGAATAATCAGGAAGCAGCCTCTACCCACTCAGTGTTGGGCACTGTTTTCTGAACTCTCCTTTAGCCTTGGGCAGAACTTAACTGAGGGCAAAGAGGAACTAGATTGGAGCTTATGTGTGGGATTCCACTAGGAAGAGACCACAAAGGGAAAAATCTGTTGAGTTTTCTCTTTCCTCTAGCCCTTTTCATAGGGTGAGCCAGGAGCAGCATTTTTAATTATAATGGTGAGAAACTATGGATTGTGGCTTTTATGGGGTTCTCACTGACCTCATTAAAGTTGAGTTTATTAGAGGCAAAATGTTCCCCAAACAGTACTAGGACTAGTGTGAGGGAGGGAAAAAGTACCCCTATCCTTTGCAGAGGTGTGGATAAGAGCAGTCTCAAGTCTCTGCTTCCTCCACATCCCTACAAGGCTTTGCTTCCTTCCTCATTCTGGCCTCCTGGGCAATGCGGGGCCCAGTCCCCTAAGGCGAATTCTGCACAGCCTGGGCCAAGGAGGGTGGGCTGCTTCCTGTAAGGAGACAGCTGTGGGCCTGAGCACTTGAATTTGACCACCAAAGTTTATTCCCGGGCCACCATAAAAGTGAGCCTGGCGGCTGCAAGGAACTGCTGGCAGCCTGATTTCCTTGAAACAAAAAAAAAAAAAAAAAAAAAAAATAAAATTAAAAAAAGGAAAAACAAATAAAAGAAAGAAAGAATGTTAAGGAGTTGATGTCCAGGAAAATTCTGGGGTCTCCCAACAGAGGCTTCTGGAATGTAATACTCTTTCCCTTAAAAGTAAGGCATGATGCTGTTTTTTTTTTCCCCCCTAGTGTGGGTCTTTTAATTTTTCAACAAATTTTTAAAAATCCCAGCAACTGGCAGTTGCTGCTGGGGTCAAAGAGAAAAGGCCTGGTCTCTGAGGTCAGCTAGCTGTTAATTGGCAAAAATGACCTCGGCGTGGGGTAGAGGCCTCCCTGCCTAGCCTTGGGTCCAATCCACCCCCAAGCATCCCCCACCCTCGGCTGAGCTTGCTTGCCCCGTCAGTTTGCAGCATCTGGTCAGGATGTTTGTTGCCTCCTCAGAGTGGAATTCTTTTGTGGCCCCCTATCCATTCCCTTGCAGGCCCCACTACAGGTGGTGGCTATTTTTTTCTCACCTGGTGGGCACCCAGTGGCCCCTCCATCCACCTGGAGTTCAAGCCTTCACCTGAAACTATCCGGCAGGGCCATCCTGCCCACTTTGCTGGCTCTTGGTGGCCTTGGTCCCTGCTGCTGCTCGCCTGCCTGGCATTAATAGGCCGCTGCAGTCTGGGCGGCTGCCTTGGTGGTCTGGCCAGAGCAAGGAGACTCGGGCACCCTTCCTTCCCACACAGGGACAGCAGGAGCATCTTCAGAAGGGGGCAGCATCTACCGAACGTGGCCTGGGCAGCTCTCAGGCAAACTCCTGCACACAGCGTCCATGGGCGGTCTTGCAGCTCCTCTACCTCCTCCTGCCGCTCCTGCTAGAGAGCAGATCTTGGTGGGGAAAGAGGCCCACTCCACAGATCATAAGTTAGGAAGAAGACCCTGGGAGGAGAAATTCGGCCCTGTGTGGAGTCAATAAAAAGGAAGGGAGCCCCACTGGAGGACACTCTCAGTTGTTCCCAGGCTGGCCCGGTAGGCAGGAGCCACTGCACCTTTTTGAACATATTTCTCTTCTTTAGAAGGATATTGCTGTGTTGAACAACCCCTTCAGAGTGCTTTGTGGGATTTTCAGGCCGGTGGTTTATCTGGCGCCCAGGTCGCCCACATGACTACTCCACCCCCAGCCAGGGAACGGGAAAGTGAAGAACTTCGAAACTGTGGCTTTCACCTCTCCTCAGTCCTGGTTAACGCCTCAAGCCCAAAGCCCCAAGTGAGGCCACCTAAGCGGGTGGACGATGCCTGCTCTTCGGCCTATGGAAGAGGTAGAGGGGCGGAAGAAGGGCAGCTCCTCCGCCCTCACAGCCCCACCCAGCGTCCTCCGCGGAGGGATTGTCCCTGGAGACCAGCAACGCGACCCCATTTCTCCCCATAAAAGCTCCATTTTACGAGCCAGTTTCACTGGCCCCCTCACCAAATGCTCTAAAATGAAGGAAATGTCTTAAAAGCAGTCTGGAAATGGAGTCGCTGCCACGAGGCCTTAGTTTCCCAAGGCAGTTGAGGCCCCACAGAAAATACCTTCCCTGGGGGAGGTTGCCCTCTTGGGCTACCAGGTCTCCCGCCTCACTGCGGAGCAGAAGACGGGTTGGCTGGAGCCGCCATTCCCCGGCTTTAGCGCCTACTTAGGCTCCGGACCCAGTTCTCGCTGATCAAAGTGAGCTCGCGGCATTTTTATGAGATGAACTTCTGTGGCGCTTTACTTGTAATCAGACTCCTGGTTGAAAATGTAGAAGGGAACAGCCCATCAATCCAAAAAGGAAAAGGAGAGAGAGACAGAGAGAGAGAGAGGAATTCAGGTGACAGAGTCACCAACTAAAAAAAGACCCTCTGCCCCCAGCAAGAATGGTTTGTGGGTCTGTCCCAGCTTCCCGGCCTGCACCTTTCACCCGGATTTCCGGGATCCCTGATGCCAGGGTAGATAGTGGAGCCCTAACCTGCTAGTGCTGGGAAGCCTGGTGCTAGAGCTTCCAGTGTGGACTGCTGAGTGGGGCGAATGTGACAGCCTACCCTGCTCTCCCGAGTGAGGAAGATGCTTTAAAAGTCTCCCCCCATTTTGCTGCTTTCCTCTGCGGTCTCTGTGGTTCTCTCATCACTTACAGACAGAAGTTGAGTTACAGGAAGATTCGCCTAAGATTTATCGCCTGGCCCCAAACTTGGAGAGCCTTGTCATAAACAGCCGTCTATTGTCTAGACTTTTATCTCCAGTATGGATCTGGATCGTGCATTAGTGAGTCTCAGGGGAACATGGGCTGACTCTGTGGGGTGTACAGTGCCGCCGGTGCCTGCCTGTCACTCCCAGGGATTTCTTTGGGTCAGTTTAGGAGAGTGAACAAATTTGTGTGTTCTTGGAGCTGGGCAGGTATACCTGAGTGTCCACCAGTGAAGGTAGGGAAGGTCTCTTTCTCTGTGTGTCTGGGAACATTACCATGCGTGTAGTTGCGTGTTGGGTGAGAATTTGTCACGGTTGTGTTTTGTTCTGGGGCATTTTAAGTGTTCCTGTCTGGGCTTTTGTGGGTTTAATTAACCTGCATCCGCTTGGCCTGTTTATGTCCCTTGGAAGCAGATCATCTGGTATTTTTCAATATTGAAGCCCATTGTGTGTGTTTGACTTTCCTGAGGAAATGGTTTTGGGTGATGCCGGCTCAGCCTTACTCCCTCAGATTTCTTAACCCACCCTGAGTCACACCTCAGCCTCTGCCTTCACAAAGCTGTCTGCCTTGCCTCACTCCTTGTAAGTCCTAAATTTCCAAAATGCTTGCCAATTTTCTATCACAGATATGTAGCACGTTTTTGCAGGGTAAAGTCTAGTTATCTCCATCTTTCTCACACTAGGGGGAAGCATCCCAGCTGGTAAAACCTCTCACTTCCTGGGGCACCCCTTCACAAACTGAGGGGACATCTGAAAGACCCCCCCATCCCATTTTAACATTTACAAATACTTGGCACAGAACTCTAGAACCTGTCAAACAGGGCCTTCCATTCCCTCCTTGGGGCTTCCTGGTAACTAATGTATCCACCCTGGCTAGTTTTTAGCCCTTTGAGGGCAGCTACCTTGTAACATAAGTAGCATTTTACCCAGATTTAATGTCTATGGGTGAAACATTTACCACCTTAGATCTTGGGGTCAGAAGCTACACTGAAAGCCAGGATAGAAATAATCAAATCAGACCTCTTTGTTTTTCATTATCAGAACACAGGGTAGGAGGGCACCAGGAACCAAGGCCTAGGAGCTCTACCAACTGTATCCACTGTTCCTGACTGCTGCTACCCAGGCCCCAAGCCCCATTTTGGGTCTCTAATAGTCCTGAGGTGCTCCTAACCAGGTAGGTAAAGTGGGAGGGGGGCAATTTCAGGGGCTAGTTTTCTAGTTGCAGAGGGTGGAGATGGCAATTAGGGTTGTTTAGAGCATTAAGTTTAACCAGAACCACCCCCCATTACTTTCTGACCACCTTCCCTTCCCTTGCCACTAGAATTCCAATTTAAAAAGAAATAATTGGAACTTAAAATGGCTATACCAGCTGAGCCAAAAGACAGGAAAACAAGCTCTGAGGTCCAGGATAAAGGTGAGCCCTCCATAAATACCCCTACACCAACAATACCTTCTCTCAGCCTCTCCCATGCTCCCAGTCTCAGTGCAACCCTGGAAGAAAAGGATTGAGGGTCCCAGTGCAGGCTTCTTCCTCCCGGAGTCTTCAGCTGAGCCCACCCGCTGTCCACTGCCACCCACTGTGGCTTCGGATCTCTCTTTCCTTCTCGGGCCGGCTGTGGCTCCGCCTTCTCTCCATGTCTCCCTGCCTTCCTCCATTCCTGCCTCCCAACCTAGTTCCCTGAAACCAACAAATATCTAACACACTTGCTTCTCCCGTACCCAAGGCCTAGGCTGAGCTGGCTCAGCACTAGAAGATCGCTGCAGCAGTACCGGGTCCTCGCATGGTCGCACTTCGTTCCCAATCCCACCAGCTGCAGCCTCCTTCCTTGCCAGTTGCTGGGTTAAAATGCTTCTCTCTCACTTCCCTGCTTCTCTGCCTTTCTTTCCACCTCTGAATCCAAGGAATAAATAAATCCAAGTCTCCTACCGCACCGAAGCAGCCCGCCCCATCCCTGCTACTCACTCGCTTCTCCTTACCGAATATACGGCTTTGTTTTCTGAAGGAACCCGTAATATTCAGACATGTAAGCTGTAAATGAACTTTTCTTTATGACGTTTAATTTTCTTTCCAATTCTTATGTCCTGCTGCACTTCAAGGTGGAATGAAACAGATTTAGAAGTCTGTAGTAGGGGAGAGAGGGAGTGGAGAGATGGAGCTGAGAGTTACCCTGTCGAAAAGATATGGAAGACTGGGGGGGTGGAGAGGGAGAGCGAGAGAGGGAGAGAGAGAGGTGGGTGGGGGAGGGAGGGAGCCCCAGCTGGCAGGGAGCGGAGCCAGACAGAGAAAAAGAGAGAAAAGTTTCCTGGAGTCTTCATTAGTTGACTTCCCTGTCCGGAGCTTCCCCCAGCCGGCAGAACTCACCCCCAATAAAGGAATGAAGAGAGTCTTTATTTTTTTAAGGTCTTGTACAGTCCAGTGTTTACAAGACCAGAAATACCACTGCCGAGTCCTTCTGGAGAGAAAGGCAGAAATAAAGGACTGTCGCCTTCCTTATAAGGTACGATGCTAACTTGACCTTCACTTTGTCATGACGCCCCCGCCCACCCAGACTGCTGCAAGCCACCCGGCAGAGCCTCAGCTACCACTGACCCTTGCCTCTTCCTCCCCCTTCCCACCTCTCTCTTTCAATCCCGTATTTTCTTTTTTTCTACCTTTCCCTTTTATTTCCTTCCTTTCTTTGTTTTCTCCTCCCGTTCTGCCAGTCCTCTTTCTTTCACTTATTCCTTGTTGTCTTGCCTATGGTTTCATATTTTTCCTCAATTCTCTTGCCTTGCTCTCCGGTTTTGCTTCTAGGGCAATCTCTTCCCCCCTCTCCCAGAGCTTTCTGTTCTCTTGACTCCCAGAAACAAGATAGAAATATTTTCAGTCTTCCCATTATTCCACCTTGAACTGACCTCTGTAGTGCCAGTTGGGCTTTTGACCCTTGGTATATGTCCTTGGGGCAGAGGCTTTAGGAAAGAAGGCCAATTTGTGATCAAAAAAGGCTTCACTCTGGGGTGAAGTATACCCACTTGGGGTTGGCAATGAATGTGGTTTTTCATAAATCCCTTCTTGGTGTCACTGGCCTCACCTGCCATGTTTCCATAATCCTAGTGGCCTGGTGCTGAGAGCTAAGCCCTTGATTGTGGGGGCACAGGGAAAGTAGAGCCCTCTGCTCCCTAGACTAAGAGGGGCAGAGTTCAAGTACCAAGTAGTTGTTTACTCTTCTCTGGGCTTTATAGCTCCTAAAACCCCAGAGATTTCCCTTTAGACGTCCAGGAAAGGAGTTCAGATTACCAGGGGTTTCTGGAGGTTCCCACACATGTAAAAATAGGAAAGAGTAAGACTTTCAGAGCCTCTCTACCTTGGTTTTTGCTGCTTCCAGGTCCAACAAATCCTCCAACATTAACTCTAATCATATCTTGTGTGGCTATAAAATAATTTAATCGACACCACTATAATTATCTATTACCCGCTTACTCGTGATAATTACAATACTAGAGGAGATAGATCTGTGTGGTCAAAGGGAAGCCAAGCAAATATCAAAAAATGAAACTGGATCAGAGGCTTTCAAACTGGATCTCTTGTATTTTCTTGAGTACGTTTCAAAATCCCTAAGCTCTTACCTAGGACCTCCTTGACTTAGCAGTAGCCATTTTGTAGGACTTAGGGTGATACTGAGAGACACTACCATCTTCTTTTTCTCTATATCCCATACACCCCTGGCCCCTCCTCCTCCCCCTCTGCACAGACACCAGAGAGGGTCAGACAATAAAAGGGAATGCTCTCTCTTATTCCCCCTACAATTATCCGGATAATTGCATGAATTCTTCCTTGAATACCACTGTGTAGTCAAGGTCGGGATTTCAGCAGGAAGTGCGAGGGACAGGATTCCAAATGGGGGAAGCTGAGAGAGTCCTGCGTTCTTACATTCCCAGACTTTATAGTTCTGTCTAGTGTTACATTGTTTCTTCAGGCAAAGATCTTTGTTCCCCTTCAGTCATATTTTTCTCTTTCCCCTCCCTTTCTCCCCCCCCTCGGTCCCTTTAAAGGAGACTCAGATCATCTGCTCTTAATAGATGACTATAAAAGTAAAATTAATTCCCCCTTGCCCTTTAATATCAATATCTCTCTGTTAAGTATGCACATCGGCAAGAATAAACAGAATTAAGTGCTACAACCTAAACCAGCAATTACACCCAAGGTGTTTCTTTTTTTTTAACTTTATTTTCATTGGGTCTGGCTTATCTGGGGGTGTTCACTCGTGTGAGATAACCAGGGGTATTTGGGTTTTTTTTTTTTTGTTTTGTTTTGTTTTTTACAAGCTCATTGGAGTCTGTGCCAGCACCGACCTGGTAGAAAAAGCAACCACGAAGGCAGAGAGAGAGAGAGAGAGAGAGAGAGAGAGAGAGAGAGAGAGAGCGAGCTGGAGGAAAAAAGACGCTCAGCTCGTCAGACGGAGATGAAAGGGAACCACGCAGAGCAATGCAGGGAAAGGAGCGAGGCGGCAGGTCCCCGAACAAATGTCGCAGAGGGCAGGACAGGCACTCATGGACAGAGGTTTATATATTTTTAATTTTTAAATCTGATTCTGGGCTCGACGAAGAAAAAGGAAAATTCAGGGAAGGGGAAGGGGAAGGGGGAAGCAGTTATCTCGGTTCTTGCTCGCAGCATTAACACCTAATGAGGAAAGAACGCTCGCTAAACCCGAGTGGGCGCAGGGCAGCGCCGGGGCAAGGGCTTTGAGCTGCTCGCACACTGCAGGGCCCGGCCCTGGAAGCCCCCCCTCGTGGCCGCCGGAGCTTCCTTGCTCTCCTTATCATCTCCATCTTTATGACGAGGCTTGTTAACAAGACCAGCGAACTGGCCACGCACATCTATCTCAGCCGCGTGCGCTCAGCCGAGCAGTGGCCGGCGGGGGGACTTGGAGGCGCTAATTAATTGATTCCTTTGGACTGTAAAATATGGCCGCGTCTACACGGAACCCGTGGACTCATAAACAATATCTCTGCTGGATGTGAGCACACTGTCTTTCAAAGAATTTTGCCATAGGTATGTGTCAGAGAGTTCTGGATTTTTAGTTGCTAAGACCCAAGTGGGACTAATTTTTAGGAGGCCAGAACAGCTCCGTGCCAGAAATGGCTCTCCAAAAGCATTGAGAGTGGATTTTGTTGAGGAACAAAAAAACAAACAAACAAAAAAAAAAACAAAAAAAACTTGGGTTGTGGGATAGTCTTTCTCTGTTGCTTGTGTAGACCCAGTTCAGTTTAAGGACGGGGATCTGAGCAGTGGGCTAGGAAGGCTGGCATTCTTTCCACCCCAGCTAGGTGCAGGGGATGGGCCTTCTCCCAGATCTGTGAGGGATATAGAAGCCCACCCTTTGTTTCATGTTGCTCTCTAGACTCAAGAATTTAAAATAAAAATGTAAAACTTAAACAAACAGCCTTCAGGAACCCTTGACTGCCCAGCACACAGCCAGGAATCAAAGAGCCTGCTACATACCTCTCCATATTCCGGAGGCGTCCCCTTTTCTGCCTGGCAGCACAGACTGTTTCTATAATACATTTACCTTAGGCCTAGAAGAGTACATTGAGACGCATGGGGTGACCTAATTATACAGTGCTCTTTCTATATGGTATGATTGTGCAGTGGACTCTGCTGCAAACAGGACTTAGTATGTTCTAAATATGTACTCCAGCTTCAGGTCAGAGCTACAACGGAAATAGAGATAGGAGATCACTTATGATAATGCTTAAAGCCAAAGACAGAAAATAATAGGAATGTAAAACAGGAAAAAAAAAAAGTTCAGCAGATGGAGATCACAATTCCCGATGCCCAGGCTTCCCTCCTAGTCTTATTTTTAAGACCACCAGAGAAATATATATTATAAATACAACACATGAGCCCAAAGAATATAATTGGTACATACATACGCCATTTGCGTAAACACTTACAGAATATATTTTATACGGTGGGTAGATATGTACTTTGTGTATGCATATTTTTCATGCATTTTTACCTATATGTTAATATTTGTATTCATTTTCCATGCACCGATTCTGTATATCTTATGGAGTATAAAAGTATGTGGCTAAATAGATTTGGGGTTGTACATTCCCAGCATAGAATATATGTACGTGGAATGTTGATATATGTATGCGTATCTTTATATATGTAAATACATTTTTCTATGTGGTGAGTGTTCTATATGTAATCTTTCCCCAATACTTTGCTTTCCCATGCAGTACATAAAAGTGCCTCTATTGTATATTTCATAGAGAAACACTTTTCATGCCTCGTGCACATGTAATGTAGGTATGTATGCATTTTAGACTGCTTGTATATATTGGTTACAGCCATGACACCGCCAGGTGTGTAGTTTGTGGAACATCTTCCTATAGTACTCAGTCCCTGTGAACTACCTGTCTTCACAGAGAGCTTTCTAACCTGTCCTTGAAGGAAGTTCTCCACTCATGGGCAGAGAAAACGAAGTGAGGACTTGTCTGTAAGTATCCAGTAAACACTTTGGTTTGAAGAGAAGAAATCGCCCACCGGAAACCGGCTGGTCCCAACTAAAGGTCCGACTGTGTTTAGTCTCACGGAAGCCAAGTTTCTCGGCTCCTGTGGTAGGCTCCAGCGGATGGCACACCCTTTCGAAGCCTCAGGACAGAGCGCCTGTGCCCAGAATCCCGGCTGGAGGGCCGACTGCCACCGTGGAGATGCGGTGTTCCCGCAGAGGGAAGGCACTTAGAAAAGAGGTCTGGTTCCCGCAGCGCAGGCGTCGCCTCAGGCTCTGGCTGCTCTTCGAAATGTTTTCCACAAACTCCCCCAGGGTTAGGGTGCTTAGGGACAAGGAACTGGGCGGGACCGGGTCGGAGAGACAGTCTCCACTGCTCCGGCCAGCAGGGGTCATCCCGTCCTTCCCGGGGGCCGGGAGCCCTCCGGAGGCGACCACAGCTGCCGGCGCTGTTCAGCCGGGCGCTGCGCGATCCGCCGGGCTTTGGGCACGCTGGGCTTCCTCTTCCCGGAACCCTGGAGGGGACTGCAGGCGGGACCAGGATGGACGAAGAATTGGACCGGAGTCTCGGAGCCCTCTCCACCGGCCCTGGGCACTGAGGGCTCCAGCAGTGAGTCGGGGAGCAGCCCAGCTCACCACCAGCTGCCGACCCGCCTTTGTCTCAGGTCCTCCCCTAGAGCAGCAGCCGCGGAGTAGAGCGCGGGCCAGCAGCGGGGAGCGGCGGGAGAGGCTGGGAAGTCTTGCGTCAGTGGGCGCCGGCCGCGGGCCTCTCTACGGAAAATCTGCAACTCTGTCTCCATGGAGGCAGGCGCATAGGGCGGCCGCTCAGGCCAAAGACAGGGCATATGAGTGGCTGCAGGATCCCTGGCCTGCAGTTCACTTCGCGCTGAATTACGCCAGAACCTTCCGCTCCTCCAAATGCCCACCGCGAAGCGAAGTTGGGCGGCTCAGGGTGTTTCCCGTGAGGCCCGGAGCCTAAAATCCGCTCTTGCTTTCTTGGACACTAAGGGAAGGGTGGGCAAGGGCTCCAGCTTGGCCGGAACCCAAAGTCCCAGAGGTTTGCTTTGTTTGCGGATCTGGGCCCGCAGTCCCCGCTGGGCTCTGGGTCTCAACCATAGATCACACTGGCTTTCCGGCTGCATTAGCATCCACAGAACCCAGACTGCCGGGCCCATCTCCTGGCTTGCTTGATCTTGCCTTTAAAACCCCAGCTTCTGCTCATTCGGATAAGTGTAGATACACACAACAGAAGTGATTTCCTAAATTACTCAGATAATTTTCCCAGTTTCTTGCTTCTCAAAATTCAGAGACACGGAGTGCTTTGTCTTCATGTGGAGTACATTGTAATTTGGGATTTAAACTAGAGAAATAATTGCAACACAGGTGAAATCTTCACCCAGACCCAAAACTGTGCCCTGAGTATTTGAGTGTTAGACCCAATCATGGCCTCCTTTTTTGCTGGGAGACAAAAAAAAAAAAAAAAAAAAAATTGCTTTTCAGTCCCAAGTAAAAAGCTGTAAAAAAAAAAAAAAAAAGCTGTAGTGTTTTTCCTTCTCTGCCAACTCCCTCAGTTATTGAATCTGGGAGCCTGTATAGACACTACACAAGAAGGTGCTTTCTCTCTCAGATTAAAAGTGTCTAGGAATAAGTTAAGGGCCAGTTATTCATGGCTTCTTTAAATTCCATCCCCCATTTTTTAAAGCCAGAAATTTATCCACTGTTGGCCCTTCCTGTGTAGACATATCTTAAGAAGTGGACAGTCTTCTGCTGGATTCACTGGGATTCAGACTCCCCACCACCCTTACTCAGGCTCTGGCATAGCCACTAGCTCCTCCCCTAGGTCATGGCTACAAGAAGGTGGACACCCCCATGCTTCTCCTCCACACTCTCAGGGCTTTGTATGAGTAGTCCCAAGGCCTGGGGTTTAATTCCTGCCTGTACTCCTTGGCTCTGCAAGGCAGCTGATGATTAGGAATAAAGGCAAAATGGATTTGGTCTAAATTTGTTAGATTCTCTGATTAAAGAAAGGGAGAGAGGAAGAAAAAAATTTCAGGGTAGGAGGTGGATGGCTCTGAAGTCTGCTCAGTGGGGGTCCCTGGTATTCCTGGGAGGATGGAGGGGGAATTTGGAGAAGATTCCCATGAGTGGAGCCAGACAGTTAGAAAGGGTAATTGGTGGGCAAAAGAGGTATAAGGATGGAGGCAGAGGGAGGGTGTTTCATAAAGAAAGAAAGAGTGGGTGGAGGTGCACAGGGCTCATGGGGATGTGCATCCCATTGCCACTAGCCTGGACATGAGCCTATCTGTGGCAAAGCATGCTGGCTTCAAGAGGTGGAGCCTATTTCACCAGCTCCAATAGGCCTTTAGTCCCCTGCTCATTCATCTACCAATGCACAAAATGTCCTCTCAGAGTAAAGCCTCTGGATTAGAACCACAGCGCTGAAACTCTGGACCCACCAACTCCCATCTCATTCTATGTCCAAGGCATTCAGTAACCCCAAGTCCCAGCTCAGCTTCTATTCTTCCAGTTCTTGCAGTGTAGACCTCATTTTCTGCAGCTAGTTTCGCCCCCTCTGGGCTGTCCACATTATTTTTACAAGCCCATGACTCCTCAGAGCTCCCTCTCCTCCCCCTAGTCTATCACCCCCGAATTTTCTCTCTGCCAGTAATTGCTTGGGACTAGAGATGGCAACTCATCAACAGATCTTGGCTGGTCGTATATTTTGTTGCTTCTGCAACCACTCTTCTTTTATTATACATTTATTATTTTTTATTATTCACCTGAATTGAAGAAAATAAAGTGGGGAAACAGCTGGGGGGCTGGGACTCATTCTTTCTGGACAGGGGAGATTATATCGGGGACCCAGTTTTAAAAATTGTTCTCAAAAATCACATCGTCATACATCCATGTTTTAATTATTAATATTAATATTAATATGATGAAGCAACTCTGTACAAGGACTATATAAAGAGGAAACGTGCTAAAGACAGACATTTGAATAGAAGAGTACTCTACAGAGAATTGGGAAGAAAGTTAGGGAGGAGTTAACTACCCGTAGGAACTGCATTAGGTACTAGTGATAGACACAGAACAGGACACAAATAGACAGAGAAGCTCACTGAAGTCAAGATTAAAGCAAAGGAAAGAGAATATTGCATATCTTTGCCCCCCACCCCACCCCACACACTCCTTTTTGGAGTGTTCTGGTCTCTTTTCTATTAGGCTGTGGGAGTCAGGCCAGGGTGATGGAGCTTGAATCCATCACCCTAAAGACTGCTAGTCACAAGAAGGGCTACAAGAAAGGGTATAACAGCTGACCAGGCTGGGGTTGGGGAGTAGTGCCTCATTCCTAGACGCAGCCCACAGAACACCATGTAGACAGCTGGAATGAAGGCATTCTCTACAACGTGTACATGGATAAAACAAGTGGAGGTGGGTGAGATGTTTGTCAGGTCTCAGGTGCCCAGAGGGAGATGAAGGCATGTGATTGTATCTCCTCTCTATCTGGCTGTATGGGCTATGAGGCTGCAGGTCTGCAAGTGCAATAGGGACAGGGGGGTGGGCCCAGAGGTTTGCTGGGTTCAGCTGTGTGTATGTGTTTGCCTACTTCTCTGCACAACCCTGCACAGGGACTTGAAGCTACGTGCTGTTGGAAGGGTCGGGTACTCTGTGGATTGTCCCTGGAGGGTATGGGAGACCCTCTCTTTCAGGAAACACTCCAAGCTAGCAAGCCAGTTTCACACTGTTCAGGATGCATTTAAGTCCCATTAGTCTCCTGTTTCTTACCCATTTTGCTTCCACAAGGGTGGGAGAGCAGGTGGGAGGTTGGAGGTCTCAGAGAAATAAAAACGGAGTGCATGAGAACTGGTGGGCTCTTCCAACTGCTCCTCTCTCAGCAGCCAGCCCAGGATCTATGGGACTGGGATTCGCTCTGGAGCTTGAAGGGGTTTATGCATAAAAGCCCTTCCCACTTAGAGAAGTCATTCTCTGGCTTTCAACCGCTTCTAGGGAAGTGCCTCCCATCCCCTTCTCTGGTCCTTGCACTCAGCGGTTTGCTGGCCCGGAGGCGGAGGCAGCGGGCCTTGAGACAAAGGGCGATGTTGGGGGTCGGGTAGGGAAAAAAGAGAATGGAGTTGGGTGGGGAACTGCATCGCCCCCGTCCTTCATTGTCACCAGCCTGGGAAATCGGGGCTGAGCGGGGCCTCCGCAGCCGGGTAGCCCCTTTAAGGGCGGATTCTCCTCCCGCCTCGTAAATTACGCCGGTCCAGCCTCAGGCCGGCCGTGACCGTGAACGCCAGCAGGGAAGGGAGAATCAGCGGCGGCCGCAGTGGATGTAAGAAACTCCGCCTGGCAATAAGTGCCTCGCTTCGAAGCCCCTTCCAGAGTCTCTTGGGCTTCTCAGAAAGCCAGGTGGGGGTCCCTGGGGTGGCTACTGAACCTGTAATGGCGTCTTCTTGGCTCTCGTTTCTCCGCTCTCGCCGCTTCGGCCCGCAGCCTTAGACGGCGGGAAGTGTGGGTAACATCACACCTGTGAGCCGGTGTTCGCTCGGGGCGGGCAGGGTACTCGGGACAGGGCTGAGGACCAGGAGACCGTTCTGGCAACCCGTCCTAGAGGGAACATAAGGCTGATGGTCGCTTTGTCCATAGCCCGGTCTGCTAACGAGGGTGCTTCAGCCCCCTGTATCCAGGCCTGGAGGACCCAGACCAGAGCAGACTTTAGGCTTTGCGGATCATTCTCTTCTCCCATGCTGCACTTCCTCCTCAGTTCCTCCCTTCCTTCTGTCCTGCCAGAGCTATCCTAACCCCTCTGCTTTCTGAGTTGCTCCTCCACTGCTGGTTTCTCCTTCCAACCTCACCTAACCCCACCAGTTTGTGAGTCTGGATGCCTTCTTTCCACTGTCCTCACTCTCCCCTACTGCAGGTAGAGATTTAAGACTCTGAAGGGAAGTGGAGGAACGGGGCTCCTAGGCCACTGTTTCTCCAGGTACTGGCCTGAGGCGGACGTGCAGTGCCCCAGTCCCGCCTCAAATAAACCAGCCCCCTCTGCAGTGCCCCAGTGTTTCCTGTCCCTGCCACCTTCTGGCATTTGTGGGCTTCCCTTCTCCCTGGCTGGTTTTCCTCCCTTCTCTCTGGGACCTGGCAGGGCCTTGGGGGGATGTGAGTGGGAGGGAACCTCGAACAAAACAGACAGGAGGGAGGGCCTGCCAGAGACAACTGGTGTTCTAAGCGGGGACTCTGTCCCAGGCGGCGCCCCCTCTTGCTCTTTGCCAGGACAGGCTCAGTCTGGGGCTGGCGCCCGTGTCCTGCCCCCTAAAAGAAGGAGAGAGCTTGCTCCCTCAACAGAAGTCTTTTCTTTTTCATTCTCCGATTCTGAAACCAGATCTTGACCTGCTGGTCACTAAGATTCAAGCGGTCCGAGAGTTCCCTCCGGCGCTGGCGTGTGATGAACTCGTTGACCAGAAACTCGCCCTCCAGCTCCGCCAGCTGCAACTTCGAATAGGGCTTGCGCTTCTTCCGCGAGCGGCTGTGGATCGGGTACCAGGGTGCGCCTGGGTGGAGATGAACCACAGGATTGGCCAGGGGGTCAAGGGATGACCCCTTACACCTTGGCCTCACAACAGACCCCAGGCCCTTCCTTTCCCTTCTTGCCTCTAGGCATTCGATAGCCTCTTGTGCCCAAACCCCCACCCCCACCAATACCCCCACCTCAACACTCTCTTCCCTTTCACCCCTTGCCTCCTCAACCCTACTTCCTGCTGTAGTATCTGTGACCCTCTTATGTTCCTATCCGCCTATCCCCAAACCTCTCCCTATTTCCTGGCATGGTCCCTCCACACAGCTGAATCCCCATCAGTTAGAATGAACATGGGCAACTGGTAAAGAGTGAACAGTGTCCACTGGTGTTTCTTTGGAAAAAAAAATGTAGGTGAGGAGGGCGTTTGGGAAGGTAGAGGGAGAGGCGCCTGGGAGCGAAGAACCGGGATCTCCTTCCCACCTCCTTAAACCCAGGCCTGGGGAAGTCTCGGTCTGAATCCCCCTTCCCACTCCCTGCCCACTCCAGCCGCAGGCTAATGAAAAAGGAAATATCTCCAGTTCTTTTATGGGGATATTTACATGTTTATAGGCCCCCCCCATACACACTTCTTTTAAAAAGAAGCGCCAGCTCACAGCGCATTCTGTCATCCCAGGCAGTCCTAGATTGGTCCTTCCCTGCCCGCCTCGGAAAGAAGTCCGATCTGAGTAAGCGGCACTTGTGGGCCGGGGTCCTTACCGCTGGCCGAGAGTCCGCCGCCAGGATTCAGTGGCGATACCAAGCTGCCCGGGTCGCCTGTACTGGCGCCCTTGTTGCCCTCGTTGAGTAGGGAGGAACTGGAGTCGGATTCCAGAGACTGACACGAGGGTGGGTCGTGTGGGGGTCCGGTGCCACCGTCGCCACCCCCGCCTCCTGCTGCGTAGTCGTACTTGAAGCCGAGCGCTGGCGGCCCCGACGGCTCCAGCGGCAGTAGCGCTGCCCCCGGCCCGGCTCCTGGGTCGCGCCCGCGCTCCTCGCGCTTCAGGCCCCCGCCGCCGCCTTCAGCGCACGGCTCGCGGTAGTAACTCTTGCTGTCCTCCACGCGTGCCAGCTCGCACGTGCGGCCGAAGGGCGGGTTGAGTGACACTGGGCTGCCGAGATAGGGTTGCGGGTAGCCATTGCACGGCTCAGCCGACGGCCAGGGCAGCGAGCACACGTTGTCGCGGCGTGGATAGGACAGCGAAGGTAGCCCGGGGAGTTGCGCACCGGACGCGCGGAAGTTGGGAAAGTAGAAGGTGTCTCCCGTGTGGATATTCACCAGCGGCCCCACAAACCCAGGATTCAGGAGATTATGTTCGCCCATTTCCGCGGGGCCAGACCGGCAGCTTCTACTTTATTGCTATCTGACATTAAACATAGTTAAACCTGCACCGGCCACCCATTGGCCGCCCTGCTCACGTGGGCGCTGCCGCCAGGGGGAGGGGTGGGGACAGCCGACTCCCCCCTCGCCCCGCACCAATTCCAACTTCCCCTTCCCCAATCCCGGGTGGGAGTGGGGGGACGAAGGGCGGGGGCAGGTTTATTCGCTGGATTCTGGTTTTTAAAAAATCCTATAAAACCTAGCGCAGAAGAGTGAAACAATCGCCTGACACGGGGCGAGAGGAAAAAAGCCACACCAAAAATACCGGCACACACACACCCCTGCACCCCTCACACCCCCTCCCAGATGTATTATCTTATCGCCAACAGCTGGCCAAGTACAGCCCGTCCCTCTTTAATTAGCTCCTTTATTAACTAAAACCGTTGGAATTTACAATATCTCCCCAATAAATTACTATTAGATATTGTGTCATATAAAGTTTACTGGCTGTTTAAGGAGACGGATGAGCCCTTTGGCTCGGGGTTTATTTACAGTAGAGGCGAAGTAGGGGTAAGGACAGGTTTCCCTGCAGCTATCTTTCTCAGCCTGGCTGCTGCTGTGCTCATCTTCATCAGCTCTTTCTCCTCAGGAATTTGGACAGATATTTGGGATCCTCTCATCCAACCAGGATTTAAAGAAAATTGATAATGCCAGCTCTTTGCTCCTTGTTCCAGGAGACAGGAGTCACCCGTCCCACTCCTCTCACTGTTACGGGAAGGATGTGGAAGGAAGCAGAAAAAGGAGGTGCCCACCTCGATATGGAACCGCCTGCCTGCTCTTGAAAATCTGGGAGTTTGAGCAACTCTTTCACTGTGACTTCTGGGGCACTGAGGGACTTCTGAGATCTCCTGGAATTTTTGCAACAGGAGGTCAAGGGCCCTCAGCAGGGCTTGGCCAGCCTTAAAGATGCTTGATTCCCACTGAGAAGGAAACACCCATACCCTAGAACCTGTGGCCTGCCTCAGGGACCATTAGTGGGCTTCTGAGGTGGGCTGGGAGTGAAGAGCAGATCTATGGAGAGTTATCTTGGGCGGGGGGGGGGGTTAGGCCTCAGAACCTCTTTCCAGAGAAAGCTGAGAGCCCAAACCTGGCCATTGAGGACATAATCCACATCTGTAAAACCACAGTGAGATCTCAGCTAGGTCACAGAACATGATCAAGTGGATTTAAAAGAAAAAGCAAAATCCTTCCCCAAAGATGTATCTTACTGGAGCCATAGTAGGGGAAATACTAAGATTTCTGTGTGATTGTTTCAAGCTCCTATTCAGGCACCCCCTTAAGTACTACAAGTTTAGATAAAAATAGCTTATTAAACGTTTAGGTAAAAAAGGAAAAACCATAGACAATTGGAGAGACGGAGAGAAAAACCCATATTGGTGAAAGTTACATATCTGAGAACTAGCCAAAACTACAAAAGTAGACCGAAGTGGAGAAGATTCTCATCTCCCTTTTTCTCCCGCTCCCTCCCCTCTCTCCTCGGCAGGACGCGGCAGAGAGAAACACGGATTCTTCGAATTCCACCGTTCCCCGAGCGATTCCATATCCCAAATCATAGCTGCTCACTCCAACAGAAATGTGTCCCCGCGGGCGCCGCCCTTCCCCGCGCAGCAGCTCCCAGCCCGCAGCTCAGCGCCCGCCCCTAGCCCCACTTGGCGGGTTCCCCTTCCGCGCCTCTGCGCCGGGCCTCAGACGGTTCGCCTGGCCCCTCCCGCCCCCAGGAGCCCGCTCTGTGCCTGGCCCACTTGTCGAACCTAGTCCCAGCTGTGGGATGCCAGCCCCGCTGTCAGCCTCTGGGCACAGCCGGGAGAGCCACGGGCGCCAAGGCTGGAGATTAGCCCTGGATTAGCCTTTTTGTGCTTAATTGATTAAGGGCCTGGGAGGCTGCAGAGAGGAGCATCCTTCAGCTGCAAATTCCATGTCAAAGCATCTCCAACATCTTATTTATCTCTCCTTTTCAAGATGCATTGAGTGCCATTTAAAATTTGGTTTTAAAATTTTTTACTTGGGGGTTATTTCTGGTCCTAAAGAGGGTGTGACTTTAATATTGCTGATTTCAATCAGAACACTGCACTGGCAATGAGGTCTCCACTCAGGCTCTCCAGACCTCGGCTCAATTGCTATTGTTGCTGTAAGGCTTGCCGAGCTGGCCTTGCTGAATAATCACTAGCCTTTGTGGGGTAGAGTCTCCTCTGGTTCTCTTTTCCCTTTTCAGGTGACTCTAATGTCCTAAAAAAAGGGGGGCAGGAGGGACCCAGGAAGAAGATCTCAGCCTCTCTCCATCCCTTCCCAGCTCAAAAATCTTAGCTCTGCCCGCTGCCCTCCTGGGCCTCACCACTGAGTGCACGGAGCAGCGGCCACAGGGCGGCAGATACAATGCTGGAGAAATGAGGATGGGGTGAGAATTCCTTCTTCCAGACATGCATTTCTCCCAGCCTGATTTGGCCCCATCAAAACAGGCAATTTTCTCTGGGTTTCAGACTCTGGGCACAGATGGATGCACAAACCCGTCTTTCTTCCGTGCAGCCGGTCCTGACTTCTTTCAGGGAGAGCTGCCAAGAGCTATCAGAAAAATTCGAATACCCAGAGTCCCGCTCCCTGAGGCCAACATGAACCTGGGGATTTTCAGGACCTTTCGGAGGACCCAGGCAATCTAAGCATTCAGTCTCGCCATGTATCACAGTGGCTCTAAGTAGCCCAGCCGCACACGCAGCTCAGATACCTCTTTCTCAACCGGACTCGGACAAAAAACGCTGCTCCCAACCTGGATCCCCGGGGCCGGCGGGAGGCTAGGGTGAGAAGCTTCAAATCTCAATCCAGCCTGCACAAGAGCTGCTGGGGAGCGGGCTGAGGGCGGATGAGGAGACTAGGAAGGACTCGCAGCCCAAGGCGTGGGCAGCTGCGTTTAGACGGGTTTAATGCGCCAGACTCCGCTGCTCACACGCAAGACTATCTTGGTCAACAGCAGAGCAATTGGATGTCCGAATTCTCCCACACATTCATCAAATCACAAGGCTAGAAGGGGTGGCTTGCCTGCTGGTCCCTAGGCCACTGGCTTCCGCCGCAGCTGGCCAGACTCAACCATGCCCGCTCATTAACTAGAGGGTTAATTAAAGCTGAAGGCAAGGATACAGTCCAAGGCTTTCCTTGAAGATCCAAGGCAGCCCGCGTCCTTCAGCGCATCCACCAGATGCCCCTCCACAGCATCCTCGCGGCCACTACTGCCTGGCGACAGCAGTTAATTATAAAATCTACGCCAGCTCTAGCGGCTGGGGAAAAGCGGCTGCGTGAGGCGCAGGCCGCAGGAATCAGCTTTCAGCAGCTGCGTTCGGGCTCCCGCGACAATCCAGGGTCGGGAATTACTGGCGCGGTGCTGCCTTCTCTGGACGGTCGCGAGGCCGCGGAGGCCCAGTTCAAGGTCACTGTCTAGTCTGCAGAAAGCGGTTCTGCTGCGTATGTAAATGAGGTAGGGCCAGGGCCCCTAAAGAAATGGAAGAAGGCGCTGCGCTGGCTCGGGACCGGGGTGAAAAGCAGCAGTCAAGGAGCGCCCGGGCCCCGCCCAATTCCTTGACCCTCTCCGTCCGTCTCTCCTCTGTGGAACAGCGCAGGCTCGGGACCGGCCCTTAGTCGGGTTCACAAGGGCTGGGTAGGGGTAAGGGGCTCATTCTCCGCTTCCTTCACTTCATCAGCTCCTCTAGGGGTCGGAGCTCACCTGGCTCCCAGGCTTCCCTGCGGGTGTCCGGGACCTAAAGATCAAACTGGGAGACCCTTACTTCAATGCTGCTTTCTAGTGATCTGCAGGCAGGAGGAGGAGGGCTTAGAGGAAGGTTGGGTGAGGGAGCCCAGGCAGGCTTCAGCCCGGAGTTCCTCGGAGCTTGCGGCTCTTCTGAGCCCCTTCCCACCAAATCCTCCCAGCCCGATTGCCATTCAGAAAATGCGGAGGGGTGAGAGTCCCTAGGCGAGACCATTTCTTCACACACACACCCCACCTGATCGTTCTAAATGAGCCGTCTTCCCGGTTTTCTCTGTCCTTTCAGCGGCGCGCTAACAGTTAAATACACCACAGCTCTGACATTTTCCCCCTCCGCCAGCAGAGGATCTCCTCCGCCCAGTGAATTACTGAGTGTCAGGAAAGGTGCGGGGGAACAAGTTTCTTAAAAAGACTCATCAAACACCACACCCACAGCCGCCTGTAGCGCAGTTCCCAGCCCCGGGCCTGGTCTCCACGGACCTGGAAGCCGGGTTGGGGGCGGGGATGAGGACTGCCCCGAGTGCCTTGCCCCTCGTCCCTTGGCCCTCGGCCGAGCCGCTAACTCTGACCGTGTCCACCGACCAGGCCCAGCCTGAGATCTGCTTGTGGTCCGCTCAGTATAGGTACCCGCCTCTTTCCCAAGCCGAGAGCCTCAGTCTAGGCCCAGAGGCGCCAGGAGATTGGGGTTGAAGCAACCGGCCCTGGAGGCTGGTGGGGTTGGGAGAATGTACTGCCAACGCTGAAGCTGGCTGGACTGGGAAGGCGGAAGGGGGGTCCACTTACCTTCGGAGATCGAAGGGGCAGAGGGGCGGGGGTTTTCAGCCTCCAGAGATCTTCTGGATGCCCCCTCCCTCAGGCTGCCCGCAGGCCCTAACGAGGTATCCGAGGGGCGGGGCGGGAGAGGCGGAGGGATGGCCAGCGGCAGGCGCAGGAGCTGAGTTGCTAGAGCATCTCTGGAGAGGCCGCCTTTTATGGGCGTTATTAGCGCCCCTGTCTAGACTGGAGACGACACCTCCTCTGTGTGTAAACAGAGGCGGCGAGCCCAGGCGGGAAGGGGGATGTCGCCTCCGAGGGGCAAGCGGCCCTCCCCTTCTCTGGCTACCGGAAGATCAAGGCCTTTTCTACCCTCCTCCCTTTCCCTCTGCTCCCTGTGATGTCAAGGTCAGAAAGACCTAGTCACGGTCAAGGCTAAAAGAGGAAGAGCCTGGTTGGTTGTGAAAAGGCTCTGGCCCCCTCCTCCTCCTCCTCCCAGAAGCCCTGGCTCCCCAGGGCCCCTCAATCCTCCACCAACTAGGTCTAGATGCACATCTGCCTGATCCGGCACTTGGAGTTTGCTTGAGGATGGGCCCATACCAAGACATTCAGGCAGATCCTGCGGTGCTGTCTTTGGAACAGGTTGAAGCCTCAGAGAGTCTGCTGCAGGAACCCCAGCTCCAAGAGGAGGGCCTTTTAGAAAGATGGCGCCTCATAACCACACTGGCCTGCTGCCCCCTCCCCTCCACTGCTGACCCAGCTGTCTGAGGATCAAACTCGGGAGAAGATGGTCTCAGGAAGGATCTGCGAGAGAAGTGATGGTCTTGTTCCTTCAGGTGGGTTCCGGGCATGGGACTACTGGCTGATTGGCCTATATAGCAATGGCCCTGGGTCTGAAACTAATGCCGGTGGGGAAGAAATTTTCCCCCAAAAAACTCAGGAAATGATCTAGCTGAGCAGCCTGGGAGAGTGACCATATGGAGAGTCCTGTGAGGCCAAGCCCACCTAGGCACTCAGCCCCTTCTCAGACTATGAGAAAGACAACAGGAGCCTCAGTCCCTCAGTCTGTCAGTTTTCAGGAGGAAACCTCTGTGTGTACAGTCTTTTAGACCTCTCTGCCCACCTCTTACCCTCACAAAGGCTTACTCTAACAAACACTAGAGACTAGCCTCGAGAGAATGATCTCTTACAGGTACAAGTAAAGAGGAGAAAATTCGCTCTACACCCTGAGATGTCACCTGGGCTGACAACATTCTTATTTATACATTTACACACAGAGAGACAGGAATTCTCTACTGCTCAAGGCCACACACACACCTATGCACCTACCTTACAGGAATAGCTCACAGAGCTCTCCCCCATCGCAATACCAACTCTTATTGGGAAGATAAGAGACTAACACATTGGGCCGGTGAGATGGCTCAGCGGCTTAAGCGCCTGCCCGGCAAGCGTGAGGGCCCGAGTTCGACTCCCGGAACCCACATACCAAAAGGGGGCCGGTGATATCGCTCAGTGGCACGGGCGCCTGCTTGCGCGCGAGGTCCTGAGGTCGACCCCCCGGTACCCACAAAAAAAAAAAAAAAAGAGACTAACACATTCAGGCAGAGAATAATCCATTTCTCAACTTTGTCCTCCCAGAACACATACACACACACACACACTCAATGTTTGCTTGCTCTTACAAGAGATGTATTGGCAAAGTCAAAATTAATCAAGGAATGGCAATCCTCCTTCAAAACCAATCTGTGTATGTTTAATGGAGTGCTTGAGAGAATCCTATACACCCTGGCACACTAGAACTGCAGTCCTTACCTTATCAGTATCCTTATCAGTACACCCTAAATAAAGTCCCAAAGCTTTCCTCTTTTTTTATCAGCCCTTCTGGGGTCTTGGATGGTTTCTACAGTATGGGAAGACTTTATTTTATTTTATTTTATTTTTTGAGAAGGGGGTCTCCAAGTGTTGCCCAAGTGGGCCAAAACTTCTGGACTCAAGAGATCCTTTTATCTCAGCCTCCTAAGCACCTGAGACTGAAGGCACACACCACTATACCCATAAGACGTAATCATTTGCTTAATTGTGGATTTGGATGCAAAAGTAGAAAAATCCCTGGGAGAGCTCTAGATTTTTCTCTATCCACTAAGTTTCCAGCCTCCACTGTGTATACAGCTGTACCATAGGACTACCCTAAACAGTAAGCGGGCTGGAGACTCATATCAAAAAAGCACCATTGTTCTTGCCCAATCACACATTCAGTCTCCAGCTCAGGAGAGATCCAGGGGTTTTTGGAGAGAGGTTGGTTGGTGGGAAAAGATGGGAGATGGAATTAAGAGTGACTGTTATTCCTTGGAGATTCACCTATTCCCTTTCAAATCTCTGCCCAACGCATGGTTCTCCGGTGCTCAACCCTGAGTTGAGATGAGTAGAACAGAACAGGCAGCCACATCAGTAGCAGAGCCTCCACGAGGGTGCTCTTCGGGCTCTTTGTCTTTCAAACTGTGTGTGTGTGTGTGTGTGTGTGTGTCTGTGTGTGTGTGTGTGTGTCTGTGTGTGTCTGTGTGTGTGTGAGAGAGAGAAAGAGAGAGAGAGAGAGTTTCACCCCTACATTTATTTAAATTAAATTTTAAAAGCTTAAGCCCCATCAGGCAAAGAGAAAACGGAGAACTCTGATTTCCAACATGATATCTCCGCCTCCAGTCTTTCTGTGTCTCGGGAGAGGAAGAATATTATAATATAAATAAAAATTGCTGCAGTAAAGATTTAATCTGAGATAACATTGTTTTAGGCTATATTGCTTTTTAAAAGTCTCTTAACCTGACAACTTAACGATCTCATTAACTCTGCCAGATAGGGAGATAGGCACATACGCGACAAACAAAACAAATTAGTGGCAGCATCTACATGGGTTCCTGATTGCCTGGAAGAATGGGGTTCCCAGGAATGTTAGAGAGTGAAAGTAGGGCTGGCTTGGCAAACAAGGGGCCCACAGGGTACTAGCATTACAACCGCTCTACTTAGGTTGATAAGGGAAAGAAAGTAGTACAGCCTGGAAAAGCTGAGGTCAAAGCTGCCCCTGGCAGGCTGTATAAACCCCATTCCAACCCCAACCAGCCCTGAACCGGCCAGAGATTTTGGACCCTCTGGGATCAGTAGAACCCCAGAGGCCTAACATTAGCTTTCCATTCCTGTTGCCACCCCTACGCCACCCAGCTCCACCGCAGCTGCCTTCTTAGCACCCAGAACCAGATCTGAGTCCCAACTGGCCTGTGTGTGTGTGTGTGTGTGTGTGTTGCTGGGATCAAAGATCAAAGCCAGGGCCCTGTGCAAGGCAGACAAGAACTCTTACCACTGAGCTCTATCCCCAACCCTGAGCCCCAACTATTAATAGAATGGCCAGCAATGTCCTTTTCCCACTTACCTACTTCCAGGGCTTTTCAATAGTAGATCACATCTTTCCTGCCCCCCACAAAAGCTCCTCTAAATTGGGGATCAGGTTAGGAAGTTTTCTTTTGTCTAGATAGTGCAGACAACCAAAATAGCTACAAAATGTAACTGTAGCAAAATATAGGTTGGAGAGCTACCAAGCCAGGGGTGATGTCTATACTCATTCCCCTGCCCATCCTGGCTGAGTCAGGACGTCTGTGGATATGGTAGACTGTGCCCCAAAGAGCCAGTAGACAGAAGGGGCTTCAGAAGGAATCTGAGCAATAAAATCAAGGCAAAAAAAAAAGATATTTTATTTTAAAAACAGGTTTATGGGTTGTTTTTGCATTCAGTACATTGTCATCCAGACGTCACAATACTATATACAGATACACAACATTAAAAAAAAAGAGCCTATTTCAGATGGACATTTCAAAAGAACACTGTTTTGTAATGTGCCAGTGGGAAAGGAGGAGGTAAGGGGGGCCCCCACAGCACCAAGTTGGCTTTCAAGGAGGGTAATATTAGGCAGCATCTACATTTAGGCAGCTAATTTGGGGCCAGTTATTTTAGCCTCCTAGACTAGCTCCTCTAGCTTTCCTTGGGAAATCAGAAGAAGCGAAAGTGTGAAGCCTCTCCCAAGGTATCTTTGATGGACTGGTGGCTGGCGAGGAACTCTGCTGTGGCACCCACTCTCCATCCCCTTGGAAGAGAAATTTATCCTTAAGAAAAAGTTCTGCTTCTGAGCTTGGCCTAATTCCAAACCTCACTAGGAGACAGAAGAGCTAAACTGCATTTAGCAGCGTGGTTGGAGTTTTTGTCCTCCTTGGATTTCCACATGACTGGGAGAGCACAGCAGGGGAGGGCAAAGAGGGCTCTGAGAAGAGAAATTATTTCTGGGTTGAGGTGGAGCTAGCGGCTGCACCAACTCCAGCTTTTGTTGAAACACGAAAGAAAGAAAACCTACAAGCTCCAAGCATGGTCTGTATTCCAATCACGCTGCCAAGTCCCTAATAATTATCATCAATATTAACACGACTTTTAAAATATGCACAGTAAATCATAACTGGGAAATCTTGCCTACGGAGTGTGGGAGGGATAGAGAAAAGGAGGAACTGGAAGGAGAGTATGAGCTCACTAGATCTTGCACCCAAGCTGCAGCCTTCAAGAAGGTCATCTACCATCCTGGGCACAGGAAGGGGCAAGAATTGAGTCATTCAGGATCTCCCAACCCTGCTTGGGTTGGAATGATTGGGCTCTCCGCTGTCACTCGGCTTTTTGGTGAGGCGAGGAGCGAGCGCCAAGGGGAGTAGAGGCCAACAGTCTTCCTCCCACAACCCACCCATACCCACCTCCAAAGCTGCGGATATACTGTGGGTACCATCTGGATGGGGGTGGAGGTGGGGATGGGAAAGGGAGTAGGGTAAGGCGGAGCGCTTCCTCGAAGACTCTGCCTCCCGGAGCACGGTTCCTCTTTCTTGTTAACATTTAAATACTTTCTGCACGGGCGCAGGATCCTTCGTCCTTCAATGGGTTCGGTTATGGTACAAAGCGGAGACATAAATAGACGGGGCGGGTGGCCTGGTGGGCGGTCAGGTGGAGTGAAGATGAGGTGCTTTCGATTTGCTGACCACCTTCTTCTCTTTCACCCGCCGGTTCTGGAACCATATGGTGACTTGGCGTTCGGAGAGGTTCGTGGTGGCCGAGATGCGCCGGCGCTTCTCTTTGGTGATGAACTTGCTAGCCGCGTACTCCTTCTCTAGCTCCTTCAGCTGCACTTTAGTGTAGGGCACACGTTTCTTGCGCCCGCGCCGGTAGCTGCTCACCTCGGGCTGTAGGGGAACCACGTCTGGGGGGGGGGGAGAGAGAAGGCGGGCGGGAGGAAGTGAGGTGCGGGGCTGGACCCGGTAGGGCCCGCGGGCTGCCCAGGCGCAGGATTTGGGCAGCGACTCAATGGGTGTTGGCAGATTTCTCTGCCTGATGAAGCCCTCTAATCCTTTGCACCTCAGTTCCTAGCAGGGCCACAAATTGGGAGGTCGCTGGGATAACAGCCTCCTTGGCTACAAACTTTAAGGAAAGGGGCTCCCAAAACTAATCAAGATAATATTTTGATGCAATATTTTTTAAAAAATCAAATGGAATGCCAAAAAAAAAAAACCCATGATGAACAAAATATCAATTTTTAAGCAAACACAGGATCACTATTACTGATTTTTCCTTTAGAGCACTACTTAATAAGGAATCTTGAACCCTTCAAGGGGATCTTCTAAATTCCCCCTGGCCTGCCATGCTTGCAGGATTTTGGGTATTTGGAAAAATCCCTTCTTCCAGTCGTTAGCTCATTCGGATGCCTATCAGCCTGTACTCTGCCCCACTGTCTGAGGAAGGAGTTCTGTAGTATGTTTGAAGAGGGCATAGCAGGCAGAGGTCAGCTTCAGCGGACACAGACCAAGAGGGCCCTGCACTAGGGACTTGAAGCACCAAGCAGGAAAGGAAGAACGTGTCCAGGCGAAGGCAGCCTGCTTGGGAGGCTGACAGCTCTAGAAATAGGGAGCTCAGTGTTGTGAATTAAACCCAAGTTGGGAGGTCCTGCCTTGAAATATAGGGAATCAAGTCCCTGTAAGCAGGGGATTCACACTCAGGTCCCAACAAAACAGAGCAAACTCCATTCCAACCTCTCACCCATTCACTTCCTTCAAGGCTGAAGGAAACTGTGTATATACCAACCCCAATCCGAAATCCTAACATCCTCATCTCAAGAACTACCAGTTCAGTTTCTTCAGGCTCTGAGAATTTCACAGGAACTAAAAACAATATCTGTGATTTATTCCCATCTTCCACTCCCCACCCTCATCCCTGGCAGTAAAGGTCATAGTAACACTTTTAAGGGGAAGTGGGAATGAAGGAGATTATCTGAATAACAGCTCTCAGTTTTTCCCATGTAAGTGTTAGGTTTCATCAGGAAGAACCTAATGAGGGGGACTGGATATCTGGGGTTTCCTCTTCAATTATACTGTTCTCTGAAACTGGAGACACAGCCCAGAGCGAAGATACCATGTTCTTCCTGACATGCTTCCTCACACTCCACTCTCACAAAACACTTTCCTTACACCAATTCCCATTGGGTCTACAGGATGCAGGATGAAGAGAGAAGAGACCACAATCAAAAACAGGGGGAAACAGCACTCAGGAAAAAAATGGGAGGGGGGTCCAATGGCCTGCTTTGGCTGTCTTCATGATAACAATTTCTCAGGAAAATTGTCCAGCTTGTCATTTTTCTCTGCCTTTGTGTAAATAAGCCAAGTTTTTTTTTAATCTGAAAAACAAAACACCTTAACTTTAACAGACAAGATCATTTGGGCTAAAAAAAAGATAATTTTTTAAAAAATCTTCCAGTTCTCAAATTGTTTTCTTCTTATAGATATACCCATGACTGGGGAAACTGATGATTCAGAAACAAGAAAAATGAATGGGGCAAGTAGTGACACCATGAGTTTTTGTTTTTGTTTTTAAATCCTTTGAACATTTTTTTCAGGTTTATTTTATTAAACCCCTTTACAAAATCTGGAATCAGAGACCCAGAGTAAGTAAAATAACTTAAATCACAGGACAAGATTTTAAATGCACACTTTTCTGACTCTTAAAATAATGATACAGTATATTTTAAAATGGAAATAGGCCACCTAAAACAACCCAGCTTTAAAACATCTCTTTTTCCCTGGAAAGCAAAGGAGACTAAAGGTGGGTTTAGTTTCTGAATTAAGCACATACTTGTCCCTGGGTTTGTTTCTAAACCTCACTTTCTGTAAACTCTCATAACTACGTATTCAATTTCAGTGCCCTAAACTCCAACTCTAAATTTCCAATGATGTTTAATCGACCCAATTCTAAAAAAATCAGTTTAAGAAGTAGGCAACTGGTCTGAATTATTTTTCTCTATAGGATGCCAAGGATTGATTTGGCTAAGTTTCAAGGATTAGACCAAACTGCAGATTGTTGTTCTGACCTCCTCTGGAGATAACTCCAGTCTTGCTTTCTCAAAGAAGCCCCCTTTCATTGTCTGCTGCTATTGAAAGTGGAAGCTACAGATATGAAAACGTCTGATACCTCAAGCTGTGTCTACACTGCCTACAGTGAGTGGGGACTTTGCTATTAATTTCACAATCACCCCTTCCCTAGTCTCTTCCAGATCACGTATACCAATCCCTTTTTACCTGGGAGCATAATCAACACCTTGGAGAAAGAATAAAAATCAGGGCAATGCTCAGCCACAGCTTTCTCTTGGGACCACAGAGGGCTTTCTGTGTACAAGTTCCCACGGTCTACCCACTTTTGATTACCCACCCTCAAAAACAGGCTCTGGGCTCTGAAGAGTATCTTGTCCAGATAGAAATCCCACTAGCTGCTCTTCTCAACCCAAACACACCACTGTTGTTTTCTCTCTTTTTCTCCTTCAACCCCATCTCCTTTTCTCTCTTCTGCCTAATTCTCTCCTGGAAATTCTGTTTCTCTTAGGAAAAGGAAAGGGAAGGGAAGGGAAGGGAAGGGAAGGGAAGGGAAGGGAAGGGAAGGAAAATATGTCTATACTCACTATAGGGAGGAAAGACAAAACAAAGCAAAACAAAACAGAGCAATGAAGCAAGGAGAAGGAAGAAGCCACAACACATCTCGGCCCTAATTATCTGGATCTTTCTGAACAATTGCCTGCATCTCTCACACCAGCCCAGACTGCCATAGATGAGGTTTCTCAGAGCCAGAGGCATTGAAGAGAGACAGTGGTGTTTATGCCTAGATGTTGCGAACAAACCATAATTGCATAGACAGAGTTATCTGGAAATCTCACTACTTATAGAAGATCTGTGTGGGTAGAAAGATGGAGGGTGTCTGAAGATAATTTCTTTTTCATCTGCCTCCTGCCTGGACCTCTGCACTCACAGAGATATACCAGCCAGGCTCTGTTTCCACACAGAGAGGGTGTGAGCACAAAGCTGCTGAGGCATGCTGGGTTTTATATCCATTTCCATGCCGGTAATTTGCAAGTGTATTAAATCTCAATTGGGCTGTATTTTTTTATTTCAAAGATATTTTTCTCTAGGAGGCGGTGATCAAAAAGTGTTTATTTTAAATGAAGTTTTTCTTTTAAAAACCTTTGAAATGTTTGTTTTACTTAAAGATGTTTCTGAGCTTCTCTCCAATTTTACCCTTACTGAGATATCAGAGCATCTTTCACCTGTTCCAAACCTTTGCCCATTGTTGTGGGCCTCTGCTCCTGACCACGGTGGGCCTGGTGGGCACCTGCTCCCTACCCAGGGGCCCCTTGGCACGACCCATGGGCTCTACTGTCCCAGGAATTCCTACTGGACCCTCATCTCCTAAGAGGCTTTCTGTTTTGGTGAGATAGAGAAATAAAGGGCAGCCTCTCTGTAGTATACCTACGTGTAAACTATCTTCTAGAAATGTATTATGTGTTTCATATTAGGTGGTTAATAAAATTCTTGTAGCCAGTTCAGAGGTGACGCATGATACCATATACTAAAATGCCATTATAATCAATGCTGGCAATCAGAAATGGAATGCCTTGTGCTGAGTCCACCCTGGTTTTGAGTTGTGTTATCCTAAGTAATCTCATAATGTTTACAAGAATGCTATGTACTACACTAACAATATCCAATCACTTTTTTTTTTTTGGCAGTACTGGGGATTGAACCCAGGGCCTTGAACCCAAAATCTCATGCCTGCTAGGCAAGCACTCCACCACTGAGCCAAATCCCCAACCCTCATTCAGTGATTCTTCACTGCCTACCTCTGCTTCCAATCCCGGATGCAGAGGAATTTCAGGCCCACCTTTAGGAAGTCTTGCGGTCTATGCTTTCTAATGAAAACATCCCTGAGCCCAGCATGTAGGAGGGACCCCCTGGGTGGTACAGTAAGACATCTATGGCTGCTTGCCCCTCCAAACCTATAGGCCTCAGAAAGGAGGACCATTTCCCACTGAGCTCTGTCTACACGAAGAGCAGCCTCAAATTCGGAATTCTCTAGACCTGGAGAAATTCTGATTTTCAAACAGAGCAGAACCTAAAGCTCCTGATGTGATGCTGGGAAACCTGGTCTTTCTCCCCTGCAGAGTGGTGGGGGGTGCTTTCTTATTCAGACAGCCTCCGTTGGAAAAGGAAAAGTTCTTCAGAGAATTCTCCCATCCCATACACAGCGAGATAAGACCCAGGAGTTCTCAGCCAGTACCCTGGACCCCAGATTTTCACAGGTCTCCTTCCTCCACCCCTTATCCCAGGCCCCCTTTCTCTCTCTGGGGCATGGTAAATGACTCTCGACCACTTCATGGGGAGTGGTGAGTGGAAACATTCATAGTATTTGAGTTCAGTATACCAGAGAGGTGTACTGAAAGAAAATTTTGTATCCCAGGAGAGGGGTTTGCGCCCTTTTCTCTCAACTCCCTCTCCTGAAATTATAGGTCTTCTCCCTAAAAATCAGAACATTAGGGCTGAATTTTAAAAATAAATCAAGAAAAAGCCCTACATGTCTGCAGACTGCAAATTAGATCCCTATTTAAAAAAAAAATCAGTGCCTGAAGGATCCTGAAAATTCAGGCAAACAAGATGAGGTTTCTTATTTTTTCCCCCAATTATCCAGTGGATTGAGGGTTTTGCCCTCGATTTCAAGGCACTGGAGACCCACCCTAACCCCATTCCTGGCCGGGACTGGGTTTAGGGACCAGGAACCCTACTTGAGGCTGGAGCGTGCTGGGGGAGGAGGAGTCGAGCTCCAAACCGGAGCCCGAGCCGGCGGCCGGGCGCTCGGGCGCCTGTGATTGCTTCACTCTCGACCGGGCAGCTCCGAGGAACGTGTCGGAGCAGATTTCTTCCCCAGCGCATTCCTCAGCTCAGCTCGCCCGGCCGGCTCCATCGACAGCCCAGCCGAGCCGGCGCGCCGGGCCAGACGGCGGGGGTGGCTGGGGCGCGGAGCCCCGGGGCAGGCAGGGCGGGGAGGGGTCCCCGGCGGCGGCGGCGGCGGCGGCGCTAGAGCCCCTTCCTTACCTGGGAAGGGAGACTTCCAGAGGTGGGCGGACTGAGACTGCTCCTTGGAGCAGTACACCTGACTGTCCCAGCCATTGGAGAGAGCCCAGTGCTGGTAGCCTTCGACGGGGATGAGCGCGTCGTGACGCGGCTCCGGGTGCCCGCTGATCCCGGGCACCACCGACACGTCCAGGTAGCCGGGCATCGCCTGGTAGGAGCTGGCGAAGCTGGGGTAGAAGGCGAACTCCTTGGCCCTGGAGGACAGGTCGTCACCGGGCAGGGCGCCCGAGGGCTCTGGGTACTTATCGCCCGGGTGGTAAGCGCAAGGCTTCTGCTGCAGGTTCACGTTGTGCGACAGGCGGCAGCCGTAGTAGCTGCCGCCAAATGGGTAGCCATAGCCCAGGGTGGCGCTGGACGAGGTGGGGGGCGCCGGTGGCGGAGCACATTGGCGCGCCGCCTCCGGGGCCGGGATGTCCGTGTAGACGGCGCCCTGAGGGGCGCCCAAAGGAGCCGGCGGACGGCCCAGCACCGTGTGCGGAAGCAGGTCGCGGCAGTGGCTGGCTGGGCAGCTGCTGCCCAGACCGTCCATGCTCGGGGCTTTGCCGGGGCTCGCTCCGCTGCAGCCGCCCCCTGCTCCACCCGCGCCACCGCCTCCCCCGCCGCCGCCGCCGCCGCCGCTGCCACTGTCCGCCGCGCTGTCCTCATAGACGTACATAAGGCTCTCCGGCCAGCGCGGATGCAGGAGCAGCGAAGTCGTCATGACATGATCTGCTCGAGCTTTTTAAAAACTCCACTTGCCAGAGGCTGCGAGCTAGGGAGACACCTCGCTCCCTTTTTCCCTCCCCCATCCCTCCTCCCTTCTCTCTCCACCCCTCCCCTCCTCCTCCTCCTCCTCCTCGTTGTCCTCCTCCTCCTCCCTGTGACTTTACCTCCCTCCACACTGTCCCTCTACGCATGCGGAGACACTTCATTAAGAAATCCTGCGGCTCCCGCCCACCTCGGCTCAGCGCTCCTCCTGCGCCCACGTGACGGCGGTCGGCGCACGTGATACCCCGTCTGGGTCTCCTGGGGTTCCCTCCCCTAGAGGTGGGGTGGGGCGAAAAGAAATGAGGTTTTAGCTGATTGGCTCTCAGGAGGGGAAAAGAAGGAGGGAGCTTGGACCTTTTTAAAGGGACAGAGCGACGCCCCCCTGGCAGGCCCGGGAGGAGGGAGAGGCTGAATTTGGCCGACGCAAAGGGTCCCGGGGAGGAGAGGACTGTTCCTGGGCGCCTCCCCCTAGGCTCAGGATGTGCACCAGGGAGACGGAATGCTATCCTCAAACCGTTCGCTTTGACTGCCTAAGTCCCTAGGTTGGGGCTTGGAGCTAAAAGTGGGGGCGAAACTGGATTTTAAAATAATAATAAATGAAGAAACTAGAAACCAGGCACGATCCTCCAGCTCCGGCAGGTTTTGCTCCAGCTCACGGTTGGGAAGAACCCGACGACGCCTTGCTGCGAGCCTTTGATGCCGAGATGTTTCATACCCGATCGTCAGCGCTTCCCCAAAGCCGCACTGATCTGACAAGGACCCTCTCCTCTCCTCGCTGGTATCGAGAAAGCTGGAGAGATGTGACAGCCCCCAAACACAGACTTCGTCACGGGGGTAGAGGGGATGGGGATCGTGCAGCGATGCAATATACTCTCAGCGAGAAATAGAGGAAGAATCAAAGGAGAGAAATGGGGGGCAATACTGATGTTTCAACACGCAATAGAAATAAAAGCCTGAGAGCGAATTTTTTTTTTTCCCAAAGAAATGGGAAAGCAGGATTCGGTCTAGGAAGGCAAAATCCCCTCAATGCTTATGAAAGCATACCCTCTTGTATAGGTATACGCTAGCAAATGTGGAAAATAGGGAATAATGAAGCTGCCTCTTGGCGGGATTGCTCCCACGTGCAGCTCTGGGCTACCCTGGAGGTCCGAGCGCAGTCCTGCAGGACCCGCCTCCGACGCAGTCCCCAGTAGAACAACCTCTCTAAGCTTCCAGTTTTCTCAGAGGCACTCCGTTTTAGCGCGGAGTATTTTCATGTCCTAAAACCATCCCCTATTTCAAAGAAAAATAATGACCAATTTACTGATTTTTCAGAAGCCCCCCTTCTTTCCTCCTAATCCCCCTTCTTGTCCAGGACCTCCATGGAGTCATGCCTTTGAGCGGGGGCATCTCCGTGGAACTGAGCCAAGTTCCCTTTCAGCACAGGGCCTCCCTGAGGAGAAGAGGTAATAAAGGGGGGGGAATAAAAGAGGGGACAGGGGCCAGGATGCCCTTTTTTCTGCTTCTGCCACAGGTTTTTAAACGCTGGATGCTCATGTTCGCACAGGCTGTCCCCACACAGTAGGCCACCCCGCCAAGCTGTACCCACCGGACCCCTCAAACCTGAGCGCAATGGCCAGGTCTGCGCAGAGACCCCTACGGCAGCAGCCCTCCTCCCCGGAGGGGAAGGTGGTGTTTGACGTCGGTCGGTTGGGAGCGCCCAGATATAGGTGAGTTAGGGTAAGAAACGCAATTCTTACCAGCGTGATCTTCATCCAGAAGGGTCGACTCAGAATTCATAGAGCAGGCTTCGGGCTGGGCTGGCAGGAGGAGGAAAAACACAGCAGAAAGAGGTTTGAAGCATAAGCAGGCCAGCTTGCTTGAGTATTGAGGGCCATTATGGTGGGGAGAGAAGGGAAAAGCCAAGGGGAAGGTGGGGTCTAGCTGGGAGTCTGCTCCGCTGGGAAAGTGGCTCTGCCGCGGTTGAGGCCAAGGTCAAGGTAAAATGAGCAAACGCAGCCTGGCTGTCTAGACTGTGTCGTGTGACCTTGGCCCCTGGCCCAAAGCCTGTCTGGGATAGGGGTGAGTGGACGGGGAGGTCGGCCGCAGGTGGTACAGAGGTCCCAGCTGCCCTTCCTGTGAAGCACCGAGCTCTCGTGGAGAAATGGGGCGCTGTGGACCCATCTTCATGGGGCCGCCAGGAGAAACAAAGAACCTGAAGCGCCTGCCCCACTCTTGGGGCTCGCTCTCTGGTCCTTCCTTATGCCAGACGCCGTGCCCTACCCACAGGCACGTCTCCAGCCTTTGGAAATAGGGCTAGAATGGCGGGAAGGATCTGGGTGCAGGACAGCCCAGCAATAAATAAAATTAATAGTATGTTCTTTTCCAGGTTTATATAAGGGCATTAACTATTCCTATTGCAATGAGATATAGATTTAATTAACCCAGCAACTTTACAATTCCATTTATTAGGGGCACTGTGCGGCCAAAATTTAGCGGCGACAGGAAAGAGAAGAAACCAAATTGCCTTCATCCGGAAGACCAGATGAAGATAGAGTCCCCCCAAATCCTTGGGAACGTGGGAGGCCTTGCGGGGCTAAGTCCAGGGGAAAAGGAACTAAAAGCTACTGGAGAAGTTAGCAGGCTACGACCGGCTCCTCCCCACCTTTGCTTGGTTCCCAAGACCCTGGTGCCTACAAACCCAGGCATCACGACTGGAGCGCGCCAGGATTCGCGAGGGAGGCGCGGCCTGGAGCCCGCGGGCGAGCGGTGGAAAGTAAAGTCTTGCTGGTTAATTAACTTTAAGCCTGGGGTCCCTTCCCCCCCCCGAAATATATGGATGTCACTAAGACACAAATAAAATCAAATTAAACACTCCAGGAGAATATGCACCACTGGAAACGTAGTAATTACATCTCCGAGGCAACTCCGCCCTAGAAAGCAGGGTGCTGAAACCTTCCGCTGCGACGCTCACCGCACCGCGCCCCCCCAAAGCCCTACCGCCACACCTCTATACTACCGGCTTCGGGGAGGAGGCCGCGGGCCGTGAGCTTGACTATGGATGAAGTTTAGGGAAAATCAAGAGAAATGAGAAGAAATGTGGCTTCCCCAGTCTCTAGCTGAGCTGCTGGTCTGTGGAGAAAGAAGGGCATTTAAATATATGGAAGGAAAATGGAAAAGGGCCCCAGCCCCATTGGGAGTCCCGCTGTGCTCTAGGCTGCTTTTTCAGAGAGACATCTGATCTGCGGGAGCCACTCTGCCGGAAGCTTCATCTGGTGAATAAAGTTCTCAGCTAAGTTCAACTAATCCAACACATGAAGGACACATATTTAATGTACTTTTTCATTGTGTGTGTGTGTGTGTGTGTGTGTGTGTGTGTACACTGGGACACTTGGGCGTGTGAGTTTAGGGATGTGGCCAGGATCCACATGTGCCCTGTTCCAACACATGCCCCTGTGCACACAGCCTAAATGTGTTCATGAAGATACCCGGTTCTGTGTCTAAATCCTCTACATACAAATAAAGATCTCTGCTTGTCTGCTTATTGTTTGCACACTTAATTTACATGCTCGCCTTACTCTCTACTTACAAAGACATCACTCCAAAAATGAAGGGGCAAATATATCTATGTTTTTCTGAAGCAGGGATGGAATTCCTGACCCAGTGCATGAAAGACAAAATCAGAGGTGTAACTTAGCATTTGCAGCATGAGGTGGCAAGCCTGGTGCACACACTGGAAGCCTGGGTGTAGCTTGGATTCTAGGGTAGGGAGAAGAATGAAAGAAATAACGTTAGTACATGCCTTATCCAAAGCCCAGATTCCCTCCTCTGGAAATTAGGCATCAGTTGATTTTTCTTTCTGCTTCTTTTTCTGTTTCCTCCATATTTCCGGGGGGGGGGGAGGAAGGAAGAAAAAAAAAAGCAACTGAAGCTCTGAAGCTCCTTTTTTTTTTACGGGAGAAATTCCAGTTTAAAAAAGGAGGGGGTGGGTTGAGACCGTAGGAGAACAAAGAGCCTCATCACCATGGGGTCTGGATTCTGGCCCAGTCTTGGGGCCTTGTAGAGCCAGCATAGAGTTGGGGGGCCCTTTCCTGCCCAGATTCCTGGCTGCAGGCTGGAAGAGGAGATTTGTGCTACACAGAGGACATAGTGCCTGAGCTATTTAGGCAAGAAAGGAATGTTTGCAATTGAGAGGCCACTTGCAGAAAGAGGCAGGAGTGGAGGGTTCAGAAAAGGTCTATGAGGGGGCACCCTTGAGTTTTGTGTCTGAGTGGGGAAACTCTCCCACACACATGGGGGTGGGGTTCTGCAAACAGTGATATTGGTGGAGAAGGAAAGAAAGTGGCTACACTTGGTGTTCCTGAGCCCAGGCACAGTCCCCTCCCTTCCTCCTCCTTTGGGAAGGTTGGGGATCCCCAAGGAGTATGCAGATGCAGATGCCATCTCCCAGGCTACTGGATCTCCCCAACCTGCTCTACTTTGGTCCTTCCACCCCCACAGCCCGGCATCAGCGGAGGGCCACTGGCCTCTTCTCCCAGCCTGGTAACTCACCTTCTGGACAATTTTGTCATCCTCGCATCTTCCACTTTATTATTCTCCCTCCTTACGCCCCCAGCTTGAGGAGAGATGGAACCAGGTAGCAGAGGCACCTTATTTTATAATTGTCTACTCTCAAACCTAAACTTGCCCTCTCTCCAGGCCCCATTGTCTTCCTTCACTTAGATATCAGGGAATCTCTCTATGGCTAATAAGGACTAGCAGTGCTGGCTCAGGTTTGGGGCCATCCCAAATGTTTCCTCCCTGATGCTTCCACACAGGGGCTCAGGCCTAGACTATCAGCAGCCTTTTCCTGGGTTCTCCTCCAGCCTGTCCCCAATTGCAGACTCTGTCTCGTGGTACACTGGGTTTGATCAGGGACATCAGGTGGCCCCTTCCATTGGGAAACTGTCAAGAAGCCTTCTCTAGTGGCCCAACTCCAGTCCTTTCTCTTTCAGTTTCCCTACCCTCCTAGCCCCATCAAGCTCACCAGAGTCCCTTCCCAATCCTTCTCTTGAGCTCTTTCCCCAGTGCTTCCAATCCTCATCCCTCCCACTCCCTTTTCTGTTGAGGCAGGCAGCATCTCAGTCTGTCGCTTGCCTCCTCCTTTTGACAAAAGAAGTTCAGGGAATAAACGCAGAGTTAAGAAATTAACAAAGTATCTCCTCCCCCTTCTGGCCTCCCCAGAGCCTCCCACTCTGTCCTCTGTGGCAGGAAAGTGTCCTTTGGACCCCTCCCCCCCAAACACCTCCCCCTTTTAGGAAGCCCTTCAGAAACAGACAAATAAAATCTCTCCTGGTTTTAGGGCCTGTCTGAGAGGGAAGTCCAAGTTCATTTTCAAGTTAGAGAGGGATCTGAGGGGGGTTGGAGAGAGGTGGAAGAGTGCTTGCTGGGGGCTGGATTTGGCTTCCTTGTGGAGACCTAACAAAGGCCCCTTTTGGTCAGAAAGCCAACAAACTGAATGCTTAGAAAAGGTATTTATCACTTTCGATCATTTCCTCCTTTTAAAGTTTAGGTTTGGAGCTCCTAGAAGGGAGGCAGACCAATTATTTTATTTTTTAAAAAAGATTTCTAGTTATTTTAAAACAACGTATAGAAAAGTAACATTTTTCTTAGAGCAAGGAGGAGTTGTGAACTCCAATACAGCTTTCTCCTGAGAAAAGGTGGACTGTTTAACCTGTCCCAAAGAGTGGCTAAATATAAAAGGCATAGCGAAGGGCTGAGCATTTTGTCTCTGATGGGTTCCCCTGAAGGCTTCTAGGATGTGGGAACCAGAGTTCCTCGGGTTCCTAAGAGGTGATATATTTCATTTTGAGGAAGAGGGAAAATTGCACTCTGAATGGATTACAGCCTACTTCTCCCTGTGACCAGACACTTTCATCATTTCAATCTGAAAATAATCAAGCAAGCAGGACATAAAAAATTAAAAGACTTTCAAAAGACATCTCATCAAAAGAAGAAAACTTTAATCTTCCCATTTTGAAAAAGGGGAAATCTCGGGCCGGTGAGACGGCTCAGCGGCTTAAGCGCCTGCCTTGCAAGCGCGAAGGCCCGAGTTCGACTCCCGGAACCCACATACGAAAAAGGGGCCGGTGATATCGCTCAGTGGCACGGGCGCCTGCTGGCGCACGAGGTCCTGAGGTCGTCCCCCCGGTACCCACAAAAAAAAAAAAAAAAAAAAAGAAAAAGGGGAAATCTCAACTAAAGGGGTAAGAAAACCCTTTTCTCTAAAATCACCAACCTTGGTTGGGATCCATGGTGCAAAAAGGCAAAAGAGATCTTGTGTCTGGGCACCTGGGACAAAATTCCTGTGGATGATTAATTAAATCTTCCTAGAAAGATACAACTTGGAGCTTGGCACGGTGGTACATACCTGTAATTCCAGCACTCAGGATGCTGAGGTAGGAGAATTTTGAGTTTGAGGCCAACCTGGCTACATATTGGAACATATTCTCAAATGTGAAATCAACCAGTCAATCAATCAATCAGTCAGTCAATCAATAATCAGCTATAGCTTGGTGTAGTTTCAACAACTGGAGGGAAAATATCACTCTGCTATCCTTTAGGTAGGGGGCTGTTAAAGTTTCCCTCCCTCACTGCCTCCTCCCTCTCAACCATATTTCTTTTTTTAGAAAGTATTCAAAGGTACCCCCCCCTTAGTAGCGGTGTTTTCTTCTACTTGTAACAAAGCTGACAGTTCTTTAGAACTATAAAGAAGGATAGGGATATCCATTTTCCCTCTTCCCAAAAATTACTGCACTCACTAGTACAGTCAGAAAGCCTTTAACTCATATAAGAGGAAATCTCTTTCAAGGCAAAGAGGCCATCCCAGGCTCCTAGTACTTGATGGTCTGCAGCATTTCTGGGGAGTAGCGTTTTGGGTTCTGATTTGGGGGCAGTGCAGATGCTGCGCTGGAGAATGGTGTTGCAATGGGTGCGTACTGTGCTTCCCTAGCAAGAAGACAGTTGTGGATCATCATAACAAAGGGACTGGCTGGAGCTGGCTTAGGGGTAGGCAAGCTTGGAAAAAAGGTAAACCTGGTTAAGGTGTGAGCTTTAAAAAGGTCTGTGGGTCCACCAACCCATGCTCTCTTTCCAGAAAATCACTTCTCTTTAGCTGAGCCGCTATAAGTAAATAAATGGGGAGAAAGATCATCTTCAAGTTTTGTAGAGATGTAATCCTTGAGGCACAGGGAGAAAAGACCTTGTGCAATTATTCTCCTATTCCAAGGCTTTAGGAAAATCATTTTCTGCTATAATCTGTAGTTGTGATTTAAAGCACTTAGAACCTTGTTTTCAGTGTTTGGCTTATTAATGTATTTTCCTCCAAAACAGTAATACAGATTTATTTCTCTCTCATCTATTATGGAACCATCATTTCTAGACAAGTAAGTATGTCATGTACACTTTGTTAAGTATGTCATGCACACTTTGTTAAGTGTTAAGGGCACTTCAGATGAAAATTAGCATGAGACACATGCCCTCAGATACCTGTATCCTTATAATTAGGTAATCTTTATTTTTTTTCTTAACATAGTATTTCCTTTGAATATGACAGCACAGCTATGTTTAATTTAAAACATTGAAACCC
This sequence comes from Erethizon dorsatum, assembly GCA_028451465.1. Lineage (NCBI taxonomy): Eukaryota > Metazoa > Chordata > Mammalia > Rodentia > Erethizontidae > Erethizon > Erethizon dorsatum. The sequence goes on from CM051834.1 coordinate 48,437,961, forward strand.
TTTTCATTTTTCCTTATGCCTATTCTGAGATGGGGGATGAGAGGCTGGCAGACCTATAGTTCTGAGGGTAAAGGTACGTATTTGCCGCAGGCATCTTTGTTAATCCATCTTCATTAGTATTTTTTGTGATGCAGTTAGCTATTAAGCAGAAATGATATTCAGGCATCTGTTCATGCAGAGATGTGATAATGGAGCAACTCTGCAGCATACAATTGTCAGATATGTTTTTCTTTCAGCTGTCACTTAGCGGACGGAATTTTGTGCCTGAAAACTATTTGCCATTTCACCAAACTTGACAGAACCATGTATTGGTGCTGTTGTTTCAGCACAACTTTCTTCCAAGGGTTTTGAGAGGTTTGGGTCGCTTCCAGAGTCTGGAGAGGAAGGATTCTGCTCAGCCAGAGAAGTCACTGCTGCCTGGGTCTGCAGTAGCTTGGCTCCAGCACCTAACTCCTTTCTCTCTTTAGATTGCTCCCAAGACTTAGAGAGTTCTGTAGATTATTTTAATATACTGATAGTAAATTTTTACATGCGGTAATTACTTAGTATTGTATATCACCATCGCTGACCAAGCCTAAGCTTGGTGAAATCTGTTTCCACACAGGACAATAAATGGCCAATGCGGGAGGACAGCGGGATGATCCCGCACTGGGAAGCTCCCGCTTCTCTTTGCCGCACCAGAGCAAACGGAGCGAGGCCGGCACAATCACACGTGTAATCCTGACTGATGCACTTGTGTGCACTCTGTAGGCACCTAGGGCTGAGCACACAGGTGGGTACATTTCTTTGTGGGGTGGAACAGACTTTAGTGGGATCCCTGGGAGCTCTGGGTGTGTGAGTAACTGCGCTGGCTTACCTGACTGCCTGGCACTCATGGGCTGCTTTTGTGAACAGAACAGAGGTGTTGGGAGTTAGGTCCCTCTACTTCCAGGGGCTCTGGTATCTACCTATGGGGACACTTCCTGACAGTCAATTTCTATTGGCAACGTCCATTACCAAGACCAAAGAATCAGTTTTTCCTCCCTTCCCTCACCCCTGCCTATCTGCTGGTCTCTGTGGAAAGGACCCTTGCAAAATGGGAAAAATTTAAAAAAGAAGAAAAAAAAGCAATACACTTTATTTTCTTTTCCTTATGCCCACTCTTGAAATAGGAAAGTGGTTAGAAAAGAATCACACACCTACAAAAATTTCTCAAAAAAGATTGAGTGAATCCCTGGCTTTAAAAATAAATAAAATAAAAGGAGTAAGGAGGCTGGGTTGGTGAATGGAAAGGACTGAGGGCCAGAGGGAGAAAAGCCCTGACAAAAACATCTGTAAAACTAGGTAAATCTTACTTGGCGTAATGGTAAATAAAGGAAGAAAGCAAATTATTCAGACATTAAGAATCAGTATTAATTTATGTGTGGCTGCGTATTTGTTGCCATTTGCTGCATATAATACATATAAAAATGGCATGGCCATGCCTTATATAGAAGTCCACGATGACAGTCTTCTCCATAGTTATACTTCAAATCTACTTCTAAACTTGGTACATTGCAGATCTGCAAATTTCCTGTATTAAATCTTATCTTTAGAATGCTTTGTGTTTTAAATAGTAGAGATAGGATTCTAAGCAGTAGCGAAATTCTCCTTGCAAACATTGCCAATAAAAAAATACTGGACTCACGACCTTTCAAGGCTTAGCCCCACCCTTTTATAATGTGATTTATCCTAAAAGGAAGAAAACCCAACCAACCCTTTTTCTTCCAAAGATGACTCTTCCCTTCATCTTCCAGAGGTCTGGCCCTCTGATAAGAGCTATTAGAGAAGTGAGCTCTTTGCTGGGTCCAGAAACACCCCTTAAGCCCCCACATTGCCTTCCTAGGACTCCCTCCTTAGCCTCTGAACTCAGTAAAGAATCACAAATGCTCTGCCCAGTGTGCCTGGAATACTGATCTGAATCTACCCCAAATCTGCATATCAAAGTTAAGTTTCATCTGAAGACTGTGTGGGGTGACTCCCCAACTTCATTCTGGAAGTGCATATTCAGTTTAGAGACTGGAGGAGGGCTGGTCCTACTCAGTTTCTACCACTCTGGGTGTGGGGGGAAACTGGATTATACTCACCAAAAAATATGTTTTTCACCAGCCTAAGTAGAAAACCCTTACTTTCTGTCTCCCCTCAACATGTATATTTTATATGTGCATTTTTGTCACTTGATTTTGCCCCATGCCTTTTATCACAACAGAAAGCAGAAACAATGTTTTTGCAGGAACTGATGCCCCAGGAAGATGGACTCTGCTCTTTTACATTAGGAAAAATGCACAGAGAACCCATTCCATCTCTGAGCATATTGTACTAAATATTTAAATTTCTTTTTTTCTCTCCTCTCTTTCCCCCCTCAGCAATGACAAGTCTCCATAAAAAGTTAGGATATCCCTTGTCTTGAATTTTTCAAATAATCAGAAGGTAAGTGAGGAAGAGTTCGAGTTCTTCAAGATTATGTCTAGAGGATATTTTTAAGAAGGGGGAACATTTTCCCCACCCCACCCTGGGGAGAGCCTACAGGCTGTGGCCTATCCCCACACAGTGGACCTTGGAGAATGAAGTCCACTCTATTCGAACAGGGAACATATTTGTAGCAAGTCCAACATCTACCTTGGTCACAAACATCTAGGGCAGTGACGAACCCTTCTTGGGTATGTCTTTCTCCACCATTTATTTCTGCAGCCTTTTACTTGGTAGCTTCAACGTCAACCACCAAGCTGCGGGGGCAGAGGCCCGCTTCGCTTCTCGAGGCTAAGAAGGTGCCTTTTCGTGTCCAGCTCAATCTGCAGGTTAATTCCGGGGAAGCCTCAGGGGAAACCAGTGGGCTCCTAATCTCCCTCCACTTCTTATTACAGATTAGTCGCGTTGTGTGTTTTTTTTTTTTCTTCTTTCCTCTCTCTTTCCACACTTTCTTTCTTCTCTCTCTCTTTCTCCCCCCCCCACCGGGGGTATTCAGAACGAAGGAATATTGTTTTCTTAATTCCCCAGCGGCTTGGTATTCTGTCACCAAAAACCGAGAGTCTCCTCCTGCCGAAATCAGGTGGAGGGGACGGCAGGAGCTGCGCGGGGAGCGTGCAGTCGAGGACTCGCCTTCTCCTTCGCGCTTCAAGCCGCGCGCACCGGACCCGCGCTTGCGGTCTGGAGACTTGGAGAGATGTGGCTGAGATATTTAGGGTTTTTTTTCTGTCCTGCCCCACAGGGATCTAGTGACCAGTGCTTTGGGGGACCTTCCTCAAACTTCGGGCACCCGAAAGAGCTCTCCTGTTATAGAGGGAGCCCTAGACGGTTTGCACTGTACCGTCGGTACGGTACACACAATGTCAAATCTATAGTTAGAATGTTCAGTTCAACATATCATTAAGACTTTGAGTTTGGTCCTAAGCTCCAAGCTTAGGACCGGGTGACCCTTATTTTCTCAACTTGAACCAAACGAAATTCCTATCAGTCACGAACTTCAGCTGTCAGACTGGATGGCGCCTGCTGGTGGTCCACGTCTTTGTTTTTTAGAAGGGATGAAGGGAATACATTTTAAAAGGAAAAAAAAAATCAATCGGGAAGAAACTTGCATTTTCAAACGTTCCTAGCGCTCTTGTGTGTTGGCGCCCCACTAGGGCCGCGCACCCGCCCAGCGCCTCCCCGTCCTCGGGAGCCGGTCCGCCTCTACTTCTCGGCCCGAGGCGGCGGCGAGCCACGTTCCAGCAATCGCGGTTCAGAGACCCGCTGCCCGCAAGCCCATCTTCAAGTGGTTCAGCCCTTTCCCCTGGCTGTGTGGGAGCTGCGGACGCCGAGGCAGGCGGCAGTGGCAAAGGGACAAGGGATGCGGCCCCGCAAACTGAGCTGATCCTCCTGTCGCCAGGACGCAGCGCGGGTCCCCCAGACCTTCGATGGCTTCGGACCCTGCTTTCGCGTAGATCGGTGCGAAGGAGACGCGGGAGCGAATTCAGGGGCTACTGACTCCCGCACCTCCAAAGATCGCGCTTTGCAGCTTTGTTATCCTCGAACCTGTGCACACCTAAGGCGCTTGCGAGCATCCTTCTCCATTAAGGCACCGGAGGAACCCTAAGTGTCTACACTGATGGATTATTTCTTCCCCAAAACACTTTTCATTTACTGAGGAAGGCTTGGCTGTGAATTGCTTTGGAATTTGGCGGACCTTCCCCACTCCACCGTTTTGTTTTTCTAGCATTCGTCCCAGATGGTCTCAAAAAAAATGAAGCGGGGTGGTGGTGCTTAAAAGAAAACCCCAGTGAAACTTGGAGGAGAGGAGCCTTCACTGTACACAGGCGCGAATAAAGCAATGAGAGTCGCTGAAGAACGGGACTTCTGGGCGAGAATGGGGACGCCCTTTTGTTTTTAATAGCGAGCTGGAGGCCCAGATATAGGTAACAGGGGGAATAGAGCTGCCAGAAGCTTTGCCTTCCGTGACCAGTCAGGCAAAGCGGTTTGCCCGTACCACAAGAGAGAAACGAAGGGAGGTGGGTGGTTTCTTACTGTAAATAGTCAAACTCTTCTTGTGATGACCTCACCCCTGCCAGATGTGTCTTCTAATCCTTCCAGAATGAAGTACTTAAAAACATTAAATCCAGTTTTGGAACTAACCTGATGTAAAACATGTTTATTTTATTTTGGGTTGCAGAATCAGACACTTCTGCCTTCGTGGATTTTACTGGCTTTTGTGTCCAGTGGTGAATTTTAACCGGATTATTTTTTTCAGTAGCAAACAAGGGTGTTTAGGTTGTGTCCTCTCCAGGCTCCCTGGGATCTGGGAGTTCAGGTGCATCTTCATTACACACGAGGCCAGAAGTTCCACTAGGGAAAGGGAGCGTCCCCTGTAAGTGGAATGTCTCAAAAGGCAAGTTACAGGAGCAATGTCCATCTTTACTCCTCACCATCTACCAACACACACCATCAGGAGAAAGTCCTTTCAGGAAGTAATGAGCTTCCTCTTGAAGAAAGAAGTCTTCTCACAGGATGCTGTCTACAGCACTTGGACCCCTGGTGATCCAAGGGGAGCTCCCAGATTGGTCTTCATAGCAAGTGCTCCCCCCGCATCTGGTAGTTCTTCTGGGCCCACAGCTGAACTACATTCCCCAGCTTTCTTTGCAGTTGGTTGTGGCCATGTGACTAAGTTCTAGTCAATGGAAGGTGTGTGCCATTTCCTGACCAAAGCTTTTAACAAGTGGATGTGTCCCCATCTCCTCCTTCAAGACTTCTCTCCTGGGCCCTGGACATGCTGCACACTGGGAGGCCCCAGGGACTGTGCAGATGCAAGACGGGAAGAGCCTGAGTCCCTGCATCACATATAGAGGACACCTGCCCACTGACAAGAATTATCTACACAGGACTTTGCACGAAGGAGAAAAAAACTTCTACTGTGTTTGAGCCACTGAACACTGTGGAGTTTATTATCACATTCCAGTCCATCTTTGACTAACGTGCTCTCTTTAAAAGACAAAATGGAGCTTAAAATACGCCTTCCACTACCCTTGGCTCTTCGATTAAACTCCAGGAGGCCCCAAGATTCTTCTGCCTGCTCTTAAGTAACAGACAGTTTTGTAACAGTGTTAAGTTATAAACACAATGTCAAATCTATAGTTAGAATGTTCAGTTCAACATATCATTAAGACTTTGAGTTTGGTTTAATATGAAATTGTTTACCTTCTCTAGCTTAGGCTTGCTTTACTCTAAATGCCTGTAGAGAGGAAAAGGGTTGTTTTTGGCTTCTCTATATTTTCCCCTTATGTTTCTCTTCTTCCCTCATCCTCAGCTGCTGTTTCAGACTCATAAGGGGCTCGAGGGATGCATAGAGTGAGGGATTGGGTCAAACAATTTTCTAGTAATTTTGAGTTGTGGAGATAAGCCAACTAAATCAGGAGTACTGTGGTGGACACTACATAATATAAAATGAAGTAGAGTTTTGGCAATTCATTACTTAACTTGACACATAGACAGGGATACAGATCCTGACAGTTTAGGATTTCACATTTGCTGACATACTCAGTTTGGTACATTTCAGATCTAAGTAAAGAACCACCATTCATTTCACTAGATTTTTGGGGACAGCTTTGGGTGTTCCCTTGCAAAGGTGGCTGGTATGAAAGCATTTTCTCCAAGTGAATGAGAATACATTAAATCGGCTCACCTAAAATTCTCCCATATTTTCCTCTGGATATATAGACTACATTTACTCTGAAGAAATAAATTTCCGTCTTTTGGTTCCTGCCAATACCAGGAACTGGGCAGCCTTCTCCTCCTCCTTGTGCATGGCAGTATACCCTATTTTGTATTCTGCTTATTCTCTTATGGAAATCATAGCAGCTGTCTTATGGTCAGGCTGCTTGCCAGACTCTCTGGCACTTGTGAGACACTGGCATCTCTCCTTATAACCAGTGCCAAGCCACTCAGGCCTGACTTGGGGTCACCAGGTGGGGAGAAGTCCTGTCAGCCACTGCATGCCAAGTGGAATAAAGAGGTATTAATAATGAAGCTAATTTTGCCCATGTATACTGCTCAACTGTAAGATTTTAGGGCTGTTTATGTGCTGACAAAGGAAAATTTCGGTCTTTCTCTGGGTTATTTCCAAATATCCAGAGATATGGTAGCAAGTAAATGTGGTAACCAGATAAGTTTTACTTCCTGTTTACAAATAGTTGCTTGGCATTACACAGCGCCTTATGTGCACATACTGTTGAGTGGCATCAGCACTCTGGGGCCGAGGTGGAGGAATAGCTATCGAGTAGGACATAGACAGACAAGAAGCATTGAAATCTGTGGATAAGACTAATCCAGACTTGGAAACCCAGACTTGGAAAACTGCTTAACAATGTGAGCCAGGAGGGATTCTGGATAACCACAATTAATAGCTCAATCCATCTGGAAATTACTCGGAACTTTAGAAAGAATGTAGGTTGTATTGAAGATTGAGCTATCCCATAATAGATGACCACTTGGCATACTTCTTCTGGATTATTTCCAGTCTTCTAATGTGCTTTTTAAAGTATGCAGCAGGTTATATTCACTATCATCCACCTTCTGGACATAACAAATAGGAAGAGTTTGACATTCAAAAAGAGAGGTTGTAAGTCTATATAATGAAACATATTATTCTGTTTGGGCTGCTTGGAAATGGATGGGGTTTGAAGAGTGTGATATCTATTCTCCTTGCATAGCACTTCAATTACTTTTTTAATTCACTTGCGCAGAAATGGATAAGTACTAGACTGGAGACAGGGGTACATCCAAGAGACCTCTTGAAGACTTTTTTTTTTTTTTTTTGCCTTTGGCTTCTACAATTTCCTGACAAGAGCTGTACCTGTAAAATGTGTCCGATTCAGTAGCAGGGTCAGGGGCTGCTGTCACTTGGCAGACTTCAACAACATGACCCTGGCAAAGACTTTGGAATAAAAACATCAGGAAAATAAACACTCAATGTTCCATAGCCAGAGGACCGGCTGGGAGCTGTCAGGTTGAAATACTAGTCTATTTGGGAAGGGAAGGAAAAGGAGCAAGGCCTCTGACACTTCTCTGCCTCCTAGAAAATACTCTTCGAGCAGCAGAGCTGATGCCAAACACATCAAATTAATTAAGAGAAGAGATAGGAGAAGTATTAAGGCTGAGCTTCTACTCCAGCCACTATGTCAATCAACACCCTGTCAGGAACAGGGCATAGCCCGGGCTGGCGGAGCACCAGGAAACAAGAGGTAAGGCCAAACCCCAGCCCATGCCTCTCTTTTGAGCGATGGAATATAGCGTTCATTATGGGTGTGCCTGGCCCACCATAAGAGGCATTGGATCCTCTTCTCTCTGGGTCTCTCTCTACCCTCACCCCCGAGTGTCCAGCAAGAGGATTTGTACAGGGCTCCCAGAGTAGCCACATTCTGAAAGCCTATCTGTATATGGCAGTATGTTCTACCAGAAAATGTTAATCCCCCCTCTTCCTGGTAGTTGAATCTAGGGTCTTCCCATTGGACTACATTCCCACTTTATTTATTTATGTACTTATGTGTTTATGTATGTATGTATGTATTTATTTATTTACATTTTGAGTTGCTAAATTCCCCAGGCTGAGCTCAAACTTGCAATCCTTCTGCCTTAGCCTCCCAGCACTAACGCTCCCAGTAGGGTATTGGTACTTGTCAGAATATTCCATGGCAGGGAAAAAAAGTCTGCAGCTGGTAAACTTCATCTTGAATGTCAACATGGGGCTGATCCCACAACACAGCAGCCTGAGATAATATCACAAAGTCAAGCCTGGCTGTGATTACTTAGCATTTATATAGCACTTTATCTGGCTCCTGTATGTCAGCATCATTAATGGGAGATAACTCACCAGGAGTTACAGCTCAGGGATAAAAAAATTCATGACCAAAAAGGGAGAAAGAAGAGAAAGCTTAGAGGATCTGAATAATTCCATAGGGGCCCGTGGTTAGTCAGTAATGGAGAGGGAGCAAATACGCTATGTAAAGAGAACAGGGAAAGTTCTTTTGTTTCTCCCCTGTGAACAGGAATGTCTGAAGGCACAGAAGGAGAGAATGCGTTCAGAACTAAGGAAGAAAAACCCTGTCGGTGATATTCACTAAGTCTAAGAGTTTAACTAAAAGAATAATCTTGGAACTCTGGGAGGCTGAGGCAAGAGGGTTGCAAGTTCCAGCCCAGCCTGGGAAATTTAGCAATTTAAGTGAGACCTGCCTCAAAAAAAAAAAAAAAAAAAATTTAGAAAGGGTTAGGGATGTAGCTCCACGCAAAGGCCCTAGGTTCAATCCCCAGTACAAAACAGCACATAACTTATAGTTTATCTTCTATAGCACCTTAGATTCCAAGGAAATGAGCATCCCTCAAAGATCATGAGTAGTAGTTGGAAAGTAGCTGTCTGGAGCAAGGAGATGGAAAGGCAACTTTTTAAAGTGGCTTCTGAGCACAGAGTCCTTCTTTAAAAATAAATACACAGTAATTCGCAAAAGTTTCATTGTGGTGTTTTGGTAAAGTGTAAGTCAACTCAAATATTCTCTTATGGTAAATAAGAATATAATCAGTGACAGACATGGTGTCCCACACCTGTAATCCTAGCACTCAGGAGGCTGAGGCAGGAGGATTGCCGAGAGTCTAAGGCCAGCCTGGGCTACATAGTGAATTCAAGGCCAACTTGTACTGCAAAGTGAGACCCTGTCTCAAAAAAAATATATATATATAATCATTAAATTAACTGGGAATATGCAAATGATCACTGTAGCAACAAGGAACTGAAAGTAGCAAGGCTGCCTAACTATGGTTCAATGTTAAGAGTATGGGTTTTGCAGACAAATGACTTCAATTTGAATCTTGGTTCCACCACTTGTTATTTGTGTGAATTTGGAAAAAAATATTAACTTTTATGAGCCTTAATTTTCTCACTTGTTATATGGAAATTTTGTACTATATAATAATGTGATGACTTTTGTTTCCAGGATTATAGCAAAGAAGAATACTTTATTATAAAGCACTTAGGGTTACTGGATAAAGTATAAAATCTTCCAAGCTCAGTGGTGGCACATGCCTATAATCTGAGTACTTGTGAGGCTGAGTTGGAGGTCAGCCTCAGCTACAAAGCTAATTTAAGACTAGCCTGGACTATACAGTCAGATTCTGTCACAAACACATATATGTATGTGTATGTGTGTATGGGTACAGATACAGATAAAGTCTTCCTTTAGAGGCATAGCTAAACTTACTATATAGAAAGAAAAGTCCCCAAAGGAACCAAAAATAAAAGAATTGAAAATTTAAATGGTAAATGTGGGAGCTGATCTTGGAGCTACCCTGGAGTGTGTTTGGCTATAATTGCTGATTTTTTTTTTTTTTTTTTGAGACAGGGTCTCACTCTGCAGTTCAGGCTGGCCTTGAACTTACTATGTAGCCCAGACTGGTCTTGAACTCACAGCAATCCTCCTGCCTCAGCCTCTCGAGTGCTGGGATTATAGATGGGCACTTAATTGCTGATCTTAGTAACCAAAAGAATTGTGTTTTTCATTTGTTTGCTTTTTGAGACAGGGTCTCATTATGTAGTTCAGGCTAGCCTTGAACTTGTGGGGATCCTCCTGCCTCAGTCTCCTAAGTGCTGGGGTTACAGGTGTGTGCCACATGGCCAGCTAGAATTGGGTTTTCATGTTCATGTAGGAAGAAGACTCAAAGTTAAGCCTAAAAAAAGAGTAAGAAAAAATATATGCCCCTGGTAAGGGTAGAGAACAACAAAGAGACTTAACCTATCTGGGTCTGGGTTCTGGGCTAGAACAGATCTCCAACATATCAAAACACTTTTCCTGTTAGATTCTTTTTCCCTTCATGCATTTTGGGCTCAAATTTATGTCATACATTGCTGAGAAATTAATATTAAAGGTGGCCCTCAGACTGGCTTGCCTGGCAGAAGCAAACATATAAAACTTCTCCAAAGGGAGAAATCCTCAACCCACACCACACGGTACCCCCAGAAATAAAATCTTACTTATGTTATGCTCATAAATCTAAATTACAAAGGCTCAAAGAAACCATCCAAAAGAACAATGTCAGAGCCAGGCACAGTGCCACTCATAATCCCAGCTGCATGGAAAGCTGAGGCAGGAGAATGGAAAGTTCAAGGCCAACCTGGGCAACTTAGTGATTTATCAAGACCCTGACTCAAAATGAAAAACAAAAAGGGGTGGGAGGCCCGAGGGCCAATCCAAGAACTTAATACATTACCACAATACATTACCAAATCCAGATAATGAAATAAGTATGCTTATGTGATTAAAGAGGCAAGGAAAAAACATTTTTAGAAAGAAGAATAACATACTATTTAAAAACTGGCAAATTTGGAAAAGAACCTAGCAGCATTTTTAGATATACCATACTTCATTTATTCAAAGACTTATCTTGTTCACATCGTGGCTTCTCTAACGCTGAGATTTTTCCTACATTTACTGTTGGTTAGGCAGCACCTTTGATGTAGTCGTCATCGCCTGCACATATGCAGAATACATTACCCTTTTTTTTATGTGGGTACTGAGGGTCGACCTCAGGACCTCGCGCTTGCCAGGCAGGTGCTTATGCTGCTGAGCTATCTCACCGGCCCTACATTACCCATTTTTTGCTTATTTGTTTTTGGTACTGAGGAATGGCCCCAGTGCCTTCACACTGAGCTACATCCCCAGCCTTTATTTATTTATTTATTTATTTATTTATTTATTTATTATTTATTTATTTATACACGGAGTCTTTCCAAGTTGCTAAATTGCACAGGTTGAACTCAAACTTGTAATCCTTCTGCCTCAACCTCCCAGAGTGCTGGGATCACAAGCATACACTGCCAAGCACAGGCAGTGTTTCTGAAGTACCATGGACAATGTGGAGCTCTTGTTAAAAAAAAACTTTGCATCACTAATGCTCCTGGCACCATAGAGAACATCACTGTGTAGAAAAGCACACACTTCAAAAATCATTCAAGTTAGTTTAACTCCAAATATGAAGAAGTTTTAAAGTACCCTGATTTATTACCCTACGCCCACATCTTTAAAACAAATATACGAGTAAGAAATTATAAGACGTACATTTAAGGTAAAAAATGACTCTTTAGCCAAGCACTGGCTCATTCCTGTCATCTCAGCTACAGGGGAGGCAAAGGCAGGAGGATTTGAAGTTCAAAGCCAGCCTGGGAAATTTAGCAAGACATAAAATATAACATAAAGAGGTCTGGGGATATAGTTCTGTGGTAGAGCACCCCTGATTCAATCGCCAATGCTGAAAGAAAATAAAATGGCTCTTGACATAAGTATGGAAAGAATCTAAATGTCGAACAAGCACTTCTCATAGTTTGCTTGCAGCAATATCCTTCTTAGTGTCAGGAAAATAGTGATGTTTCTTAGATTATGTGAAATACAGTAGTTATTATATCAGTCAGAGTTCAGCACTGAAAGGAAACCACTCCACTTTAAACAGGAAGGAATCGGGGAAGTAGGTGTGGACAAGTCATTGCATGGGCTGGAGGAGCGAAGACAGAGTTACTTAGTGTCTATCACACCTGCTTTTCACACTGGCAAAGACAGATGCAGCATGATAAGTACCAGAAGGGTGGCCCTTACCTTTCCTGTGCTTTCTGAACCTTTCATGAGTACATTGCCTAATTTCTATCCAAAATATTGGAAATGTGGGAAGGAATTTGTTTTGCTTTCTGAATCTGCTCATATGGAAAGGCAAGTAGAAAGAAACAGGAATGCGTGTTCAGTGCCAATAGATCCTGTCTAGGAGGGTCACTAAATATAAAAACCAAATGGATAAAATGTATAATTTAATTGCTGTGAACTAAAGAATTGGCAACTACTGAAATTACTACTTACAAATTATTGCTACATGAGATATTATGATATACTGCCAGATTGGCTCAAATAAAAATGTTCTTATAATACCAAGTATTGATGAGGTTCTTGAGAAATGGGGTTGCTCTTGTACTGCTGATAGGAATGTAATTTAGTACAACCATTTTGAAGAAGAGTTTGGCATTAGCTGTTAAGATTGAAGGTATATATACTTTAAGACTTTTAGACCCGTAATTCTGTTTCTAACTATTTAACCTACAAAAGTGCACATCGGTATTACCAGTTGCAGGTACCATAATGTTCATAGCAGCATTGTTCATAACAGCTCCAAACTGAAACAAAAAGTGTTCATAGCAGTAGAACAGCTAAATATTTAGTTTATTAGACAGTGGAATATTATATAAACACACAGAAAGAAAGGTCTACAGCTGAACACAGTAAGAGAGATTAATATTTAATATATAATGTTAGTCAAATGTCTGGACAAAAAACTTACATTAGCATTTATTATTTTATACAGTTCAAGAAAAAAATGAAACCAAACTATATTCTTTGGGGATGCAAGGTGATAGAACTTTCTTTTTAGACAAGGAAATGATTAACATACAATTCAAAATTATGGCTATATCAAGTGGAGAAGAGAGCCACGATCAATAAGAGGCACATGGCAAATGCATAGGGTCTGGTGAAATTCTATTTCTTGATCTGTAACTATAGCTACAATAATTCAACAATACATGTGTGATTTGTGTACTTATATATATGTATGTGTGCTATATTTCTAATCTTTAAAAAATTTAAAAAGAAACTAAATGGGTAAATAAAAAGAAAGGTAGGGCCAGTGAGATGGCTCAGCGGCATAAGCTCCTGCCTGGCAAGAGCTAGGGCCCGAGTTCGAATCCTAGAACCCACATAGGAAAAAAGGGCCGGTGATATCGCTCAGCGGCGCGGGCGCCTGCTGGCGCGTGAGGTCCTGAGGTCGAGCCCCAGTACCCACAAAAATAAATAAATAAATAAATAAATAAATAAATAAATAAATAAAAAGAAAGGTAGACATAAGTAAACAGAGAGTAATAGAACTAGAGAAGACAACACAAGGAGACAAGGAGATAGAAAGTATTAGAGGCTAAAAGATGTGTTGGTGAATGAAAAGTTCCAACATACATATTCTGCAAGTTCTTAGGGGAGAGAATAAAGAAAGTTGGCAGAGGCAATATTCAAAGTGGTTGTAGGTGAGAATTTATAGAAGGCATGATCAGGTTTAAGTAGTTTATGTCTTTAGCAGAATCAATTAAACTAAATCCATACCCATAAATGTTGCCGTGAACTAAAGAATTCAAGTTCAATGAAAAATCTTAAAAGTAAAAAGAGAGAAAGACATTACTTTCAAAATAGCAAAATTTTATTCACAGCAGACTTTCCAAAATCAATAATGGAGAGCAGATGACAATGAATAATGTATCCAAACTGCTGAGTGAAAACAAAATCATCTAGAATTCTTTATTCAGCTATACTATCATTCAAGAATAGGGCAGAAATTAATAAATTTTAAGACAAAAATAAATTTCTTACCATAAATAGATCTGCCAATGAAGGAATTTTCTTCAGGGAATTTCCTAAGGAAAATTTCAACCCATAAGTAAAGAAGTGAGACAAAGTAGGAATTTGCGAAACAGCGATGGTGAGTAAAGAAATTGGAAAACATGAAGCTACATCTAAACAAGAATTGACTGTGTAAACCAATATAACATTGACCTATTTGGGGACACTATTTTAATACTGGGCAATACAATCAGAGCAAAAGTATTCTAAGATTTTATTATTTAGGAGAATAGTAGAGGCATTAAGCCAATATAATTATTTTTAATTTAAAATTAATCATGGGGGGCCGGTGAGATGGCTCAGCGGCGTAAGCGCCTGCCTTACAAGCGCGAGGGCCCGAGTTCGACTCCCGGAACCCACATACGAAAAAGGGGCCGGTGATATCGCTCAGTGGCACGGGTGCCTGTTGGCGCGCGAGGTCCTGAGGTCGTCCCCCTGGTACCCACAAAAAAAAAATAAAATAAAAATAAAATAAAATAAAATTAATCATGGGAATAGAAATACAGTAGAATAATATGAATAAAGAAGAAAAGGAGAATTTTAAAACTTACATTATTTCAATAGAAAATAGGAAAAGAAAATATAAGCATGAAATAAAATGGATACAAAACAAAATTTATCAGTAAATTAAAATATAAATGGACTAAATTCAGCAGTTACAAGTTTGAAATTGTCAGACTGGATTACAACTTTAGTTATGTATTATTATAAGTCATTATGATATAGAATGGAATAAAAGGGAAAAGATATCAAATAAGATTTTATCACTATATTAATATGAAACAAAATTGACTTTGAGATCCATAGAATAGGGATTGGGAGTGAAGCTCAGTGGTAGAGAATGTACTTTGTATAAGACCCTGGGTTCAGGGCCGGTGATATGGCTCAGTGACATAAGCACCTGCCTGGTAAGCTCGAGGTCCTGAGTTCGACTCCTGGTACCCACATTAAAAAAAAAAAAAGACCCTGGGTTCAGTCCCCAGTAACACACACACACACACACACACACCCCGTCAAATAGAATAATGACTAGGGTCAGAGGGGAGGGCATAATAAAGAGTTATTGTTTAATGAATAGAGAGGGTCAGTTTGGAATGATGAAAAAATTTTGGATGGATAGTAGTAATGGCTGTACAACAATGTGATTGTACTTAATGTCAATGAACCATACACTTGGAAATGATTAGAAGCTGGGCATGGTGGTGTACACCTACAATCCCAGCATTTGGAGGCTAATGCAGGAGAATTGCTGTGAGTTCGAGGCCAGCCTGGGCTACATAGTAAGATTCTGACTCAAAAAAATAAAAATCCAAAAGAAATGATTAAAGTGGTAAATTTTATGTTACACATATCATATCACAATAAAAAATTGGCTTTAAGACACCAGAATATGTAGCCACTATATAAAAGTAACAGAATACTGGAAGAAAAGTAAAGTAGCGGGAAGGTATAGTGAGTGAACTCTTTACTTTTATGTAACTGCTTCAAATATATAAAATAAAACTATAAGAAGAAATGATAAAGTCACCAAAAAAGTTGGAGATCTAAAAAAATTGTAATTCTCTATTGATAAATTAGCAGAGAAAATGAGCAGAGACAGAAAACACAATTAACTGTGTTCGAGCAATACAAAAAACTTGTTCTGCTAGATAGACCTAGAAACTTTCATGCAGCAATTAAAGAATATGCATTTGCTATAAAAACATATATATTGTTTTTTCAGGCAGCTAGGAGGATGATGGATATTCAGACTGAGGGTACCTACCAAAAGTACCCAACCGTCTTTCTGGGAGAAACTGGCAAGGAAAAGCTGCCTTGAGGGAACAAAAACACCAAGACTCCCAAAGAGGCCATGGAAGGATCTGTATTGACAAGAAATGCCCCCTTATTGATAATGTCCCCATCCAAGGGCAGATCTTGCCAGGTATGATTGACTGTGTTGAAGATACAAAGAACACTGTCTTCCTAAACTGTCTCCATGACCTTGCAAGTACCAACACACTGAAAAGATGTGCACCTGTATCCCTGCTTCAGGGACATCCAGATCAGTGACACTGTCACAGTGGTGAGTGTCAGCTTCTCAGCGAGACATGTACTTCAATATGCTCAAAGTCACCAAGGCTGCTGGCACCAAGGGACAATTCCAGAAGTTCTCAGAGTGGACACCTGCACACTCACCAAAATGAAATAAAGTTATTTTTCCATCTAAAAAGAAAAACATGTAGATGTGCTCGGTTTGGCAGCACATATACTAAGAAAAACATGTAGAACATTCCAAAAATTGACCACACGCTGGTAACAAAAAGAATCAGTGTTGTGCAGCCCACATATGTCTGAATATAATATGTGAGAGAACATGCAATTTTGCAGTGAACCTAAAACTGCAAAAAAATTAAGTCTTTAAAAATGTGAGATACAGCTACAATAACATTAGAAGAAATGTACAGCCTTAATGCACTAGAAGAGAGAAAAACAGCTAAGACCCCAGCTAAAACAGTTACAAAAAGGATTTCACAGCAACCTCTTCTATTACTAAAGCAGATGAATGTGAATAATAAATGGAAGAATAAATAACCAGAAAATAAAAATACAGTAGGGAGAATCAAGAAAATTACAAATCAAGGGAAGGTCATTCACCAAAGGGCATTGGCAAGGCTCCATAATCAGGTGGTTCTGAAATGTCAGCCAGCCGTTATCAAGTTACTGAGGGCCTGCTAGAAGGACTCAAGCACAGCTGGTATAGGCTGAATCTGAAATGCCCTCCAAAGCCTCATGTACTCAGAAGTGCGGCTTTTGGAAGGTGATTGGATCATGGGGGCCCTATACTCATCAGTGGATTAATCCATTGATGAACTCAAGCCTGAATGTGCTGTTAGGAGGTGGGGCCTCATTAGAGGTGGGTCACTGAAGGTGTGGCCTAGAAGGGTGTATTCTTGTCCCCAGCTCCTCCCTCTCTCTCTGTTTCCTGGCTTCTGTGGGTCGAGCAGGTCTCCTGCACCATGCCCTTCTACCATGCCATTTCTAGCTTGGAGCCAGCCAACCATGGACTGATTCCCCAAAACCATGAGCTAAAATAAATCTCTCTTCCTTTAAATTGTGGGTTTGGGTATTTTGTCCCAGTGACAAGAAAGTAAGTAATACAATAGCTATGATGGCAAAGTGGGAAATTATGTATGTGTTAACAAAGCAGATTTTTTTCACCAAGTCATAGAAATCAGCAACATAATAATGAACAGTGTGGTACAATAGCTGAGGGAACAAAACAAGGCAGGTGGAGCATAGTAGACTCCTTCCAGCATAATGGAGGCAGAGCATAGATACTTTTTCTGGTGGGATCTTCCTTCTTTGCCTTCTGTCCTTCTCTTTGCACCATTATCCATGGACTTAGTAGATGCCTTATTTATTCACTGTTATGGAACTCCACACAATATCTTTTCTATCTAAACTTTCCATTTTACAGCAAAAGAAATGAGGCAATGAGCTTACGTTCAGAGGATTCAACAGTCTCATCGTGTAGCCTATCATCAGTGAACAGTTAACTTCATGGAATGGTAGAATGGTTTAATAAGACTCCATGATAGAGCCGGCTGGGAGACACCACTCTGTAAGGCGGGGAGCCATCTTACAAAACTGACTGAGAGTGCCATACTTGGAGGTATTTTTCCCATAGCCAGAATACATGGATCTAGACCAAGGGATATCTGTAGGGCTGACTTCTTTCACTGTTGCACATAATGGCTTGAAATTTTTTCTTGCCTCCCACTCCTCTAACTTTGAGTTCTTCTGGGTTTGAGGTATTAATTCCCCTCAGAGGTTTTGTATTTTTCATGCCACTAAACGTTTCTAAAGGAAAAGGGACTCCTGTAGTGGCTTGGTGAAGCAGGGTAGTTGTCTCTTGATGAAGGCAAAGAAGAGTGTGCTTAAAACCCAGATCTTCAGGGGTGCTTCACAGTATCTCCGTGTCCAGGGGAAAAGATCCTGGAAGATTTATTTTTTATTTTTTTTTATGAGTCCATGTTTGCAGTACATACTGTTTACATTCCTTGTATGAAGATGGTACATGTACATAACACAGCTTCATTCCTTTTTTCATCCCATTTCCCTCCCCACCTTTCACCCCCTCTCCATCTTTTGATCCCTTTCCCCTTTTAAAAAGATCTACCTCCCTACTTCCTATCATCTATCTTTTGTTTTGCTCTTTATTTATACTTTGCAAGGAGACTGGAGATTTGGAGCAACTCAATGAAGGCAAGGACAACTAAAGGGTCAGGTCCTTCAAAGGTCTGGGTTTTTCTACCAGGAATCTGAACCAGCCATGTAAGGGCAGAGGGTAGTTGACTAAGACTTACAAATACAACTGCAACCTTGTTCCCAGAAAGCCTTCCTCGATGCCAGGTCAACATGCGAAACTCCCTCAGCTTCTCCCTCATAGCACTTCTGATGTGTTATAGTTTACCTATTGAGTTTACTTTACTTACCTATATAGTATAGCTATTAAGTTTACTGTTTCCCTTCTGCTCTATGAGGACACAGATTTGTCTCTTTTGTTCACTGCTAAATCCCCAGGGGCTAAAGAACGTCTGGAAGTAGTAACCATTCAATAAAAATTGGTTGACTAAGTGAATTTATAATGGGAAAGATTGGAAAATAATCTTGATGTTCTCCCAAAGGAGAAGAACTGAATAAGCTGCAGCTCATCTCTACCACCCCTGAAGTTCACAGAGCACTTGTGGCGCTTGCTTGCTTTCTTTCTTTTTTCTTTCTTTCTTCCTGTCTTTCTTTTTCTTTCTTTCTTTCTTTCTTTCTTTCTTTCTTTCTTTCTTTCTTTCTTTCTTTCTTTCTTTTTTCTTTCTTTCTTTCTTTCTTTCTTTCTTTCTTTCTTTCTTTCTTTCTTTCTTTCTTCTTTCTTTCTTTGAAGTTTCCCTGTGTAGGCCAGGCTGGCCTCAAACTTACAGCCTCCCAAGTACCTGGGATTACAGGGGTGTGCCACCATGCCCAGCTTATTCTTTGGAGTGGAATATGTACAGTAATTAAAATGAATACATAAGAGCTTTGTGTATTCATGCAAATATAAAAAATACTGAATAACAAAAGCAAGTTGAAAAAGGATGACTATGGTATACGCCAAGTATAAAAGTTAAGAAATATACAATAGTGTATACAGGATACGTTGCATACATATGTAATAAAAGTATAAAAATTTGATGGTAATGATAAGGATCAAATTCAGAGTAGAGATTATCTCTGAGAATAGAGGGACAGGAATGTGATAAGGAAGGGTAGCCATAGGGTTTTAATGTTTGCGATGCTTTATGTCTGTTATAGCTTGGATTGACAGTATCCTCCCGAAGCCTCATGCCTCAGAGGTGGGGTTTGGGAAGGTGATTGGAATATGGGGTGATACAGCTGATTGCTGTTAGGAGGAGAGGTCTGGTCAGAGCTGGTAACAGGGGATGCAACCTGGAAGGTCCTTCGTGGCTCCTCCCTTCTCTCTCTACTTCCTGGCTGCCATGATGTGAGCAACTCTCCTCTACTATTCCCCTCTGCCATGCCTTTTTTGCCCTGGAGCTGGCCTACCTACTGTGTCTCAGTGATGAGAGAGTGACTAAGACAATGTCCAAGATGGAAGGTGGACATATTGGTATTAATGTTTTTGTTATCTATACATTTTTGTATGCCTAAAATATTAATAATACATTTAAATGAGATAACAATTACTGGTGCATAATAGTCAATATTTATGTAAAGCTTACTTTAAATTAGGCACTAAGTGTTTTACATACATTAGTTCATTTAAATTTTCACAACAGCCCTGCAAAGTATTATGACCTCCATTCTAAGGATGAAGAAATGGAAAAACAGAGAAATTAAGTAACTTACTCAATCCTAGATGGTGGAGCTGAGATGAAAGAAAAAAGTGGTTTGGCTTTTTTTTTTTTTTTTTTGTGGGTACCGGGGTCAAACTCAGGACCTCGCATGCCAGCAGGCGCCCATGCCGCTGAGTGATGTCACCGGCCCTTTTCTCGTATGTGGGTACCGGGAGTCAAACTCAGGACCTCGCGCTTGCTGGGCAGGCGCTTATGCCACTGAGCCATCTCACCGGCCCTTGGCTTTTTTTTTAATACAACTTTTTTTTTTTGAGATAGGGCCTCACTATATAGTTCGGGCTGGCCTTGAACTCACTATGTAGCCCAGGCTGGCCTCACACTTGCAACAATCCTCCTGCCTCAGCCTCCCAAGTGCTAGGATTATAGGCCTGTACCACTACATCTGGTCCACAAAAGTGGTTTGGCTTTTGTTTTAAATTATTACACGGAATTGCCTCATAGTATTATGTTACAGTTTGAATCAAAATATCCCCCCCAAGGACCCCTGTGTTCAGAGGTAGGGCTTTTGAAAGGTGATTAGATCATGGAGTGCTGACTGTGGGGTGATTAAACCATGGGGTTAATTCACTGATGAGTTCATAGCTGAATGTGCTATACTAAAGGGTGGGCCCAGAGTAAAGAAAGGAAGGCTTTTCAGGAGCGTGTATTCATGTTCAGTGTGGGATGACGTGAGAGCCAACCATGGGGGCAGAGGGAGGATGGCTGAGCTTCTCCCTCAATAATCCAAGTTTCTTGTTCCCTTTCCCTCTCTGTTTGTCTAAGAGGCTGCTTCAAACCAGCCAGGCTGGCCATGATTTGGCTCAGAAGTCCTTGTTTTCAAGCCTCTCAGTGATCTCCCAAGAAACCAGACAGGGTAACAGGCTTCCTCATTAGAGCTCTCAACAGCTTGAGATCAAAGGTCCCTCTCTTCTAGCTCCTGGCTGTACACGGGCTCCCAGGAAACTGGAAATAGAAAGGAGACTGGGAAAAAAAAGAAAGAAAGAAAGGAGACTGGAGACAGACACACATCCCCTCCGGTTCAGTCTGTCTGGTCTTTGCAGTCTCAGTCCTAATTGTTCAGCTGAAGTTTGCAGGAGTTGTCCTCTGCATCTGTGGAGCAGCAGTGTCTCCTCAGTCTATTTCTAATAAATCAAAGCCTGACTCCCTCTCCTGTGCAGTTGACAGAATATTCTGCATGAAACACTCACTTCCTCATGTCCTTCCTCAAAGGCAATCATTTACCATATTCAATCCAAAATCTTTAGTGCAGGCGTCTGCCAACATCTCATCACTTTTACAGCATTGTCAGCCTGAACAAAACCCACATTGGTGGCTGGATCTACCCTGGAGCCTGCGTGGACACAGAAGAATGACAGGGTGAGTTTGGAGGGGTATTAGTGAAACTGTGTTGCGCCTTACTGCACGCATGCTGCTGCTGTGGGAGTGAGTGTATGAGTACACACACAGGTTGGGGAGGGGCGCACACACACATGTGCACAAATGTCATTAGTAAATGTGCCTGAAGGTGATGTGAGAATTTTCTGGAACCCTATGCTCTAGGTTTCACTCCATAAATCTCTTTTACTGGCAGTACTCAGAAAGCCAAGGGCTGTGTAATAATTTACACTGCATCGTCCTTCCTCTCTTGCTCCCCTTCACTTGCCCATGATGAAAAACTAAAGATTGATGGTGATGTCCCTTTGGAGGAGCCAGAAATGCCGTCCATCCCTGCTCTGCCAGTCTATCCTTCTATAGCTTTCTTTCCCTCTTGCTCCACTCCTGCTCTGTTCTAGAGGACAAAGTTTCTTTCTTATTTTTATCAGTACATGTTTGCAGTACATAACATTTATATTCCTTGTGAGGAGTTGGTACATGTACATAACACATCTTCATTCCTTTTTTCATCCCCTTTTCCTCTCCTTCATTCCTCTTCCTCTCATCTCGATTCCCTTTCCCTTTGAGAAAGATATACCTCCCTACTTCCTATTGTCTATCTTTTAACTTGCTCTTTATTTCTAATTTGGGTTTCTCATATAAGAAAAACTGCAATATTTGAGCTTGAGGACAGGCTTTCTTTTTTTTTTAATGTGGGTACAGGGAGTCAAACTCATGACCTTGCGCTTGCCAGGCAGGCGCTTGCGCCACTGAGCCATCTCACCGGCCCCAGGACAGGCTTTCTATTTCCTCTTTTCCCCCAAACTTTCTCCCCTACCCTCTTCTGACACTTCTTTCTCATTGGCAGCTACCATGGATTAAGTAGAATGAGAGGACTTTTCAGCTGATCCAACCATAAGGCTTAAAAATCTCCTCCATAGAGCTCCAGACAGCTGCAGAGTCATCTCTACATCTTCCTCCAGTCGAAGCCATTAGAGTCCAGCTTTCAAAGGTCCCAAGAGAAGGGGAACCCACACCTTTGTTTGTCATTAAGTGTGTACTTTTAACTTTGGGTGATTTGTCTTTTATGATTCTATAGTAGATTTGGGCTTATTCCCCTGAGATTGTTTTGTTTCCATTACATAGAAAGTTCCAGGTGAAGAATAAGGGAGTAAGTGTAGAAGCCAAGAAAGCTGGATAGAGTGGAACACACCTGCTTTTGTTTGTGCCTTGCAACCTGATAGTGATATATTTAGGCTCAGAGACCTGAAGAATCACTTTTTCTGTCCCTTCCTTTCCATCTCTCCCCTTCTGGGTGAACTATAATTTCTTTACTATTCAACAACTTTCAAGCATCCATACCCTGCCACCAAACAAAATGAAATGGGGGCTGGGGATATCGCTCAGTGGCACAGCGCCTGCCTGGCAAGCACGAGGTCATGAGTTCAATTCCCGGTACCGAAAATAAATAAATAAATAAAAAGCAATGGGTTCCATTGCTCCAATAAGTCACTGAAACTTTGCAAACCCTCGTGGGCAAGAAACCCTTCCTGAGGGTAAAGCACCTGTCCCTGCAGCAGCTTCAGTTTGAATCGCAGGTAGAAGTACTGCTTTTGACAATTGTTTTCTGTGCAAAGAAGGAAAACCTCTCTTGATCCCCCATTACCAGTTTTTGCACCTCTTTAAAAATTCATGCCAGCGCAACTTTAATTTTTTTAGGAGAAAACACTCAGGGTAAGGAAAATTCCTAAAAACAAAGTATAAAAAGGACAAATCATAATGGAGAAGATGAACACGTGGCTACATTAAAATTTGTTTCCCTTTTTTCTGGGAGTGTGGTTGCAGGGAATTGAATCCATGGCCTCCCACATATCAAGCACATTCTTTACCACTGAGCTACATCCCTTGCCCAAAATTTGTTTTGTCTCCACTGACAAAGTAACAGTATAAGCTACAAACCAGAAGATATTTACCACTCAATGATATATAAAGGATTCACATGCAGAATATATAAAGAATTAACTCTAAAAGTCCTAAGAAAAGCAACCCAAAGAATAGAAAACTACAAAAGACTTGAAGAAGTATTCACTTAAGTGGAAATCCAAATAGCCAAAAAAATCCTGAAAGACACTTAAATTCTCTAGTAATCACTAAAATACAAACTATAATAATCCGTAAGATTGACAAAAATTTGAAAGCATAATACCAAATGTTATTGAGGCTGTGGAGAAACTGGAGCTCATATATTGCTAGAGAGAGTGTACATTGGCAAAACACTTTGGAAACAATTTAATTTGGTCTTCTAAGCTTGAAGATATGCATACCCTATTACTCAGCTCTATTCCTTTTTACTGATGTTGTAAAAATGCATAACATAAAATTTACCACCTTCCTTAAGTATATAATACAGTAGTGTTAATTATATGCACATTGCTCTGCTACAAATCTCTAGAACTTTATATCATGCAAAACTGAAAATCTATATCCATTGAATGAAACAGATATTGCCCTCCCCCACAGCCTCTGGAAACCACCATTATAGCTCCTGTTTTTAAGAGTTTGACTATTACAGACATCATGTAAAAGTGGATCATGTAGTATTTGTCTATGATTGGCTTATTTCACTTAATACAATGTCTTTAATGTTCATCCATATTGGTTTGCAAAATTTTCTCCTATTCCATAGGTTGTCTGTTCACTCTGATGATTATTTTCTTTACTTTGCAGAAGTTTTTAAATTTGATGTACTCTCATTTGTCTGTTTTGCTTTTGTTGTCTGTGTTTAGTGTCATGTCCAAGAAATAATTGTCAAATTCAATATCACAGAGATTTTCCACTTATGCTTCCTTTTAGGAGTTTTATAATTTCAGATCTTACATTTGGGCCTTTAATCCATTTTGAGTTAATTTTTATATATGGTGTAGAGTAAGGAACAAGCTTCATTCTCAGTTTTTAGAAAACCATTTGTTGAAGGAGTGATCCTTTCCTCATGTGTGTTCTTGGCATCTTTCTTATTAGTTAACCTCTTATTTCTTTTTCTTGCTTGACTTCTCTGGTGAGGATTTCTGGGACTATGCTGAATGGAAGTGGCAAAAGTGGGCATCCTTGACTTGTTCCAAAGCTTTCAATTTTTCACCATTGGGTATGATGCTATTTGTGACCAGCAGTGCTGTTCTTTCATTTCTTTTTTCCATTTTTTTTCCTTCCAGCACTGGGGATTGAACCCAGGGCCTTGTGCATGCTAAGCAAGTGCTGTAGCACTGAGCTATACTCTCAACCCCTTTATTATTTTTATTTTCAGGGAGGGACTCTCTAAGCTGCCCAGGCTGGCCTCAGACTTGTGATCCTCCTGCCTAAGTACCCAGGAAAGATTACAATTGTGCACTACTGTGCCCAGCCCAGCAGTTCTATTCTTAAATACATTTCCTAGAGAAAATTTTGCACATGCATTTCTAGAGATATGTACAACGACGTTTATAACAGTATTTTTTTGTAAAAACAAGACAGAGCTGAAGACCAATGGACTATCTCCCCACCCCCAATACTAGGGGTTAAGGGGTACTTTACCACTGAGCTATATCCCTAGCCTTTTTTTATATTTTATTTTGAGACAGGTCTTGCTAAATTTCCCAGATGGGAGTCAAACTTGAGATCCTCCTGGCTTAGCCTCCTAGAGTGCTGGGATTACAAGTATACCCCACTATACCTTGCTTGGACTATTTCTTGGTGAAAGAATGACTAATTGTGGCATATTCATTTATTTAACTAAAATACATCAGTAAAAATAAATTTTTTTGCAGTCACATGGATGAATATCAAAAACAATGTTGAGAGAAAAAGGCAAATTGTCAAAAAATTCACATTGTGACAGAATTTTTTATATTAGTGAGTAATCTATACATAGTAAAGCATATTGAAATGCAAGGAATGGGAAATGTAAAACTATTGGAGTAGAAGATTTCTCCAGAGGAAGAGAAAATGGATAGAATCAGATACACAGAAGGCCTCACCAATATTAACAACGATCTCTTTATTAAGCTAGGTGGTAGGTACAGGATATCTGATTTACTTATTTAATCGTATTTTTCCATGGTATATGTTTTTTTATATGTATGAAATATCTGAGGATAATAAAAATATGTTTATTCATTCAACAAATATTTACCAAGCACCTAGCATATACCTGTCACTGCGATAGGTGACTGAGATATAGGAATGGAAAACAAACAAACAAACAAACAAAAAACAGAAAGAGGAAAAGCCTTCT
Source organism: Erethizon dorsatum (assembly GCA_028451465.1). NCBI lineage: Eukaryota > Metazoa > Chordata > Mammalia > Rodentia > Erethizontidae > Erethizon > Erethizon dorsatum. Next base: position 48,463,424 of record CM051834.1, read on the forward strand.
GGAATTAGATGGCTGAAAATAGGAAACATAAATATTTCAGGGGTAGGGATTTAGCTCAGCAGTAGAGTTTGCCTAGTGTGTGCAAGGCTCTGGGTCCAATCCCTGGGGTGCAATAATTAATTAATATTTCAGCCAGGGGATATTTTAGTAAACTAAACCCATACCAAGTTCTTTTAAGTATGACCCACGATTGGCCAAGAGAGAACACCCACATCTCCTTCGCCAGAATGAGGCCATGCCTCTAACTAACTCCCAATTATTTATGGAAGGCAAGGGGCAGAATGGTGTGGTCATCTAAGAGAGCGACTCATGTGCTCAGCTAGATCAACATTATCTAGGACAGGGGTACCCCAAATTATAATTGATCCAAAGCACCAGTTCATCCAAATAATAAAAAAGAAAAAAATACCATTTCCATTTGTCTTTGGGGTGTATTATCCTGCAAATGTAGCATATTTACTTTCTCTGGCATATTTTAAAAAGCAATGTGGTCAGCCCCACGCCACCTGCCTGGCACTGCTTAGAGAAAACCGCAGCTGGTTCACTCACCCACTCAACATCTGCTCTATGTCTGTCACTATTCTGGGCTTAGGCAGTAGAACAAGACATTCTGATTCCTGAGCCGGGCATAGTGGTGCACCCTTGTAATCCCAGCACTTGGGAGGCTGAGGCAGGAGGATTACTGTGAGTTTGAGGCTAGCCTGGACTACACAGTGAGTCCAAGGCCAGCCTGAACTACATAGCGAGACCTTGTCTCAAAAAACCAAAAAATAAAAAATTAAAAAAGAAATTCTGATTCCTGTCTTCAGGGGGATTAGTTTATAGAGGGGAGAGACAGACAGAGACAGAGTCTTCAGAAAACTTTAAAACAGTATTATGTGTTGAAATGGAACTATAAACAAAATACTGTGGGCACACCGACGAGGGAGCGTCTGTCTGCAGTGGGGAATACGTCCTTGCGGGCTTCTCAGAAGTGGAATTTAAGCAGCACTGAAGGTCAGGCAGGAATTTCTCTGGAGGAGAAGGAGAAGGGCATTCTAGACAGAAGGACCAACGAGAAGAAGCATGTGGCACCACGGGGCCTGGGATAGCAGGAAGCCCAATGTGGCAGCGGCCTAGGGCCAGCAACGTGGGAGAAACCTAAGCGCACATAGGCTGACCATTGGCAGGAGCACAGACCCCTCCAAGTGTGATATCGGAGGAAACAGGTGGGTTTGGGAGCCAGAGCCATACTTAAATTCAGGCTCCACCATCCCTAGAAGAGTGATTTTGATTGTGTTACTTAACCTGTCTGAGTTTCAGTTGGTTAATCCATAAAATGGGAATAATAAGGCCTTTTTATTGGGTGACTGGGACAGTTCAATTAGATTTGGGTATGGAAAGTGTCTCATGCGGCACTATTAGTTTTTGCTCCCTTCACTGTGGTTTTTGTTTCCATGAGAATATGACTTTAGTATTGCAAAGGAAGTCAGTCAACATAAAAGTAGCCAATTAGCCTTTGTGAGAAAACATCTACTCTGCAGAGCAGGGTTAATCTAGGTCATATTTTTACCACTAGCAGTTCGACTTTCCTAACTCTGCTTTGTCCTAACTGACATGAAAAAACAATTTTGTATTCATATTTCCTAACTTCTCATTGATCAGGGTGTAAGATAGCCAAGGGGCCAGGAAAGACATCAGGAACTGACCAAAGAAATGACTTAGGGATACTCTCCAAGGTGTCCAAAGTGGGCACGGAGTAATTTTTCAAAGAGAAAAGAGTGAGTAGCTAAAATGGGTCAAGTGCTTACTTATGCCAGGTTCTATGTTAAGGCTTTCCTTAAGTTATTGCATTTAACCTTCACAGCAAACCTTGAGTAAGCCACTATTACTGTGCCCATTTTATAGATAAGGAAAGTAAGGCTTATGGAAGTTAAGTAACTCACTCAAGTACACACAGAAGGAAGGTGGAAAAGAAGGATTTCAACCCAGGTCTTTAATGCTAGAGCCCAAACTGTCTTGACAATTGTGTGTGGGGGGACCCAGGGGTCCTTTGCCACTGAGTTATGTCCATAGCACTTTTTTATTTTGTGACAGGGTCTTTCTAAGTTGTATAGACTGTCCTTGAGCTTGGAATCCTCCTGCCTCAACCTCTCAAGTAGCTGGGATTATACGTGTGCACCACCACACCCATCTTAACCACTTCTTTTAGAAAAGTACAGAGCAATTCTAGGGCTGGATGCTGTCCCTAATTTGATAGAACCCAATTGTCTTGTGATGGGGCTCAGAGAGGTTTTCTTCTCTTTTTACAAAAGAAGAAGGGAAATTACTACAAAAAATACATCCTGAATTTTAAAAAAGTAACCATCCACGATGATTTTAGTGGAAGTCAGTCATCTTATGGTGACCTTTTCTGGGCTACCTGCCCACGTGTCACCTATGTCAGGTCTTCCTCAGCCCCTGCCCATTGTTGATTCCTTCACTGTTGGAACAGCCTCCTTTTGCAAATCTTGGTCCATCCATAGATGTGGAGGCCCCTGGATTCTGGCTAAGATCCATTTCCCTCCAGGGCTATTTGTGGAGGAGGGGGTGAGTAGAGACTTAATGACATGCCTTCCTTAACAATCCTCCAAACCTATCATCTAGAACAGGGTTTATAAGCATTCATCAACAACACCCTAGCAAAGTAGGTTAGTAGGGTAAGCCCACTGCCTGTTGAGGAATCTGGAAAGCTACAAAATTTTTTTTTTTAATTTTTACCAAGACTTGAGACTCAAAGATTTTAATCCCAGCCCCTCCTATACTGTGTGGCCTTCAGTAAGTTGCACAAGCACTCTGGTTGTCCATTTTCTCCTTGCTTGCCCTTCACCCCAACTGCCATCATCTCTTTTGGCAAAGTCAAGGCTGAGCTTTGCCTTACTTCCCACAGAACTAATTAAAGTCTACAAAGTACTTTGAGATCATTCAGTGTGGATTTCTTGCCAAGACAGAATTACAGGTGAGAATGGCAAGGAATGGGAATAGGTTAAAACTGGGATAGCTGAGTTTCTCCAAGGAGGGGTCCAATCAGCCTCTTTCTGCTGAGTCTTGCAGCTCTTTCTCTGCTGCCTGCTCAGCCATCTTGTAGAAGAGTTCACGATTCCCCCTTTCACACCATCACAGGGAAGGCAGTGCAGGAACTGAGCTCTGTGAGTCTGTTTGTCCTTTCCCCTCCAAATCACACACAGACCCCTTCAGATGATACTTGTCTTATGTAGAGGATGTGGTTGGATTATATCTTAGTCTGGAGCAAAGGCATCTGCTGCAGAATGTTGATTGTTATATTTTCTGGGCTCCCAACTGTGGTTGGTTAGTAATTGCTCTTGGGCTTCTTCTCTAGCATGGCCTTGACATGGGCACTTCTGGGAAGGAGGATTAAAAAATTCCTCAGAAGAGTCACGTCCTGCCCAGGAAGAGTTTACCTGTGAAGGCAAAACACACACAATGAAAACAACCCAAGAACAATTACAAACCTACACTTAATACAGGCAAATAAAATAGCACTGGAGAGATTAAGGTCAGACTTCAGAAGAACATCCTCCCATGACAGACGCTGTGGATTTTCCTTTGCTTGTAGGTTTAGGAGCCACGCTGTCTGAAAGCAGGGTTCTTTTTCTTTTAATACTCTTGACTTGTGTTACAAAAGCCTCAGTCTTTGGGGTATTTTTAGTATATTTTGCTTTTAAGGAATTCAGCTGCGCCTTTGGTTTTTTCCCTTTTATCTCTTACTGTTCTATAAAACACATTCTTTTTTTTTTTTTGGTACCAGGAATTGAACTCAGGACCTCGAGCTTGCCAGGCAGGCACTTGTGCTGCTGAGCTATATCCCCAGCCCCATAAAACATATTCTTGTTCCATTCTCCCACTCCTATATTCTAAATAGCAAAGGCTTTCTTTTACCCGCTATCCAAACCTCCCTGTCCTCTTGTAGGTGGGCCTGTCATGGGACTAGCCAGCATGCTTCCAGGTAGAGGTGAGCAGTATTGTTAAATATGCTTTAGCACATGTCTAAATGTATAAACGCTAAGACATCATAAGCCAAGGAAGATGAAGGCTGGAGAGGTGTGTGCACCTCATAAACTCCCAGGAATTAATCTTTACATCTCTTAAACCAAAGGCTCCTGTGGGCTTTCACTATTTTAGGAAGGTTCTCTGTTGTCTGAATAATACACATATCTGGTAGCAAACTATGGCTTTCATATCTAAGACAGATTTCTGATACAACATGGGAAGGTATTTTCTGAGGGTTCTGACCTAGCAAGAGGGGTTTTTCAAGATGAATGGATATTTTGGGGAGATTGCTTCATTATGGTACTCACCAAATGATAGAACGAGGAGGTGGCCATGCCCAAGGATGTGGGGTAATGAAGAATACTGGGCCAAGATAAAACATTCATACAAATAATTCCCCAAATGGGCAACACACAAAGATAATAACAAAAAAAAAAAAAAAAAGAAGATACGATTGGAGAAATGGTCACCTCTTGCCCAGATCACATCCTTATCATCAGAAGAAACAAGGGAAAAGGGAATTCTAGTTTGGAGAAGGGGAAAAGATTATGGAGATGATCAACCCCTGGCACCAGACTCACCCTAAAGCTGTTGTTTCAGGCCAAGGGTTTGTGTGCTTAAATCTGTACAGGCTATGCCCATAGCCACAAAATTCTCTTCAGTGTGTGCAACCACCAACCGAAGTCCAGCAGGCCCAATTTTCTTATGCAGTCCTGTTCTACCTTGCAGACCCTCTCTTCTTCTCCAGCACCTGCCCTGTGCACTGATATTGCTAATCTTTTTTCTTTAAACCATGCACAAGCCTTCTTAGACTCCAGTGGATGCACCTAAGGAAAGTAAGTGAACCATATCATAACACACAGCAAGCGCCACTGACATAGAAGACCAAATAATACATTTCGTGAACTTGAAATGACAGATGGCCCAGTAATAATTATTTGATATCTGAGCAGGGGTCCTGCCCGAAAGGCTTCTATGAAACTTAGTAATATCAGATTAATAACTAAGATTATCAGGCTTTGGTCAGAGAAGCTTACATGGGGATAAAGAACACACAAAGACACAGGAGAGGCTGGGGATGTAGCTCAGTGGTAGACATTTGCCTAGTATGCACAAGGCCCAGGACTTGACCCCCAGCACTACAAAAACAAAAACAATGGGGCATAAAAATAAGTACAGGGGCCAGGGTTATAGCTCAGCGGCACGGTGCCTGCCTGGCAAGTGCACGGTCCTGAGTTCGATTCTCGGTTCCAAAAAAAAAAAACAAAACAATTACAAAGGTCACTAAACCTAGGCAAAATTACTTACAAAATAAGAGATTAAGGCTAAAGTTAACTCTGTTCTTAGATACCATTCTAAGCATTTATTGAGAGCCAGGGGCAGTGATAGAAAGTGTTCTCTATACTGCCTTTTCTTCTTTTCTTTTCTTTTCCTTTTCTCTCTCTCTCTCTTTCTTTCTTTTCATTCTTTCATTGTTCCTTTGGTACTGAGAATTGAGCGCATGTATGCTCTACTACTGAGCTATATCCCCAGCCCTTTTTATTTTGAAACAGGGTCTCACTGAATTGCCCAGGCTGGCCTTGAACTTGAGATCCCCCTGTCTCAGCCTGCCAAATAGCTAGGGTTACAGGCATGAGTCACTGAGCCCAGCTGCCTCCTTTTCTTTTAATTCTCACAAACTTTTATGGTACATATTGTTGCCACCATCTGAGATAACACTAAGTAACTGGCCCAAATAAGCGGAAGAGTGAAATGAAATTCTCCTGGATTGAAACTCATAGCTATGCGACTCATAAGTGCTTTAAGAACCACCTCATATGGCCTCCTTCTTCAGAGGAACTTTCTACCTTAAAAGAAGTTATGGATTCTTGCCTTGCTTGAGAAGAGGCTGTACAGCTCAGAGGGAATATTGTGAAAGGAAAGGGAAGAACTGAATCCCTGAGATGAGGAAAAGTAAAAATTACAAGCTCAAGAGATGCTAAGATTGTGTGAGCTCGCAGGAGCCTGAGCTGAAATGCTGTTTGAGAGGCCCTTTTCCTTCTTCCAAGTATAAAACTCTTTAGACTGCATGGAGTTCACTTAAGAAAGCTGGTGAATTGCGTCTTAATGTAGTTCAGTTGTGTCAGGATAACATGCTTCCCTCACGTAGAAGATAACATAATACACTTCATGAACCTGCACACTGATTAGTCCCCACTCAATGTACTCCATTATTTTTACTGGATTCAGTAAAATTAGCAGAAAAATGCATCTGGGGACCTCTTCCTTGACTTTCTGGCTTGGCGATTTTTCACATGTGTAGGGTCACTCCTTGCTGCTGGAAGATGCGCATCAGAGCACCTTAGGCTAGGGAACATTCAACTACTCGGTGCGGTATAAAACTACATGAAGCCGCCATTGTTCTCCAAGAAGTTATGCTTCAAATACAGGCAATAACAATAGATATAAGATTCAATATGGCAGGGGTATGAGAAAAACCTATGGTCCTTCATCCAGGAGCCCCTGAGCCAAGCACATTTACCAGATGCTAATGGAGCCATAATCTATTTGGGAACATCTTCAGCAAGAAGGCAGGATATTTGGCCCTATGCTCTAGTTTTGTTTCCAACCCATGGGACATTTACTGAGCACTTATGATGTGGTTGTCACTGGGACTACAGAGATGACTATGACATACCTTGTGAGTGAAGCACATATGTGTACCCTTTTTTCAGTGCCGGGGAGCCATGTTCCACCCAACACATCCATCTTCAGCAAGGAGTTGGATTTGGGAGTATGGGAGAGAGTGCAGGAATTAATGCCAAGTGCTGAGTCAACAGTTTCTCCACCACCACTTCCTCAAAGAGTGGGGGAGTTGTAGGAAACCACATGAGTTTCACTGATCCCCCATCAATGGCACTCATTGCATTACAGGCCTCATTATTTCTTAATGGGACTTCACTGATTACAGACTGCTTAATTACAGCGACAGACTCTTTCTTGGTTGGGGGGCCTAGGGCAAGAAATTAAAGGTGAGATGGTATGGGGGGGCTATGACTGCAGGCAACCCCCATCTTCCACCCAGGGCAGGGGCTAAGGTCGGGAAACTGTCTCTGGCCAGTGACATTGGGTCTCTTACCACTGCCCTCCACCTCCAAATAATAAAAGCTTCCAGGATAAGAAACAAAAACCTTCCTCTTATAACTGTGTTCCTAATGCACTTTCTTCACTAGGCCTTTTAAAATCTGGTAATCAGAAAGAAACAGTAATATCACATCACTACTGAACCGCAGGTATAGTACAATTTTTGTCATGTAGTAAGTACCTAATAGGTATTTGTTGAATAAATGAAAGATTACAGAAAGACAAAATAATAGGAGGAAAGACTTACAGAGAGAGCAGGCTCATGGTATACCTGGGTTGACCTACTTGATCCAAGTGGCCCTTTTGGCAAAGCAGCCCCCCACCCCACTAAAATCACCACCCACTCCACAGCGTTGACAACCTAGGCACTTTTAGTGGTACATATGTGCATCAAATGACCAAAAGAGAGGGTAAAAGGAAAGGAAGGAAAGACAGAGCTTTTCTTTGTGTATATACGTGGCAGTTCTAAAAAGGCGGATTTGGGAAAATCAGAGGCTAGGAAAGGTGAAGTAAAAACCAGTGAACCAGCTACATCTCAGAAAAATATGGGACATTTCAGACAATAAGCACAGGAGGCTCAGGGATAGTCTAGAAGGCCAGATCCATTTCAAGTAACACAATTTTTTTCTTTCATGGTCTTGAACTGAGCTCGCCTTGCCACTCTCACCACCCCTATCCCAGATGCTCAATAGTCTTTTTTTCTTTTTTTGTGGGTACCAGGAGTAGAACTCAGGACCTCGCGCTTGCCAGGCAGGCGCTTATGCTGCTGAGCTATCTCACTGGCCCTCAATAGTCTTGGTTTAATCCCAAGCAACAGTTTTTTTTTTTTTTTTTGGTACCGGGAATCGAACTCAGGACCTTGCACTTGCTAGGCAGGTTCTGTGCCACTGAGCTATATCCCCAGCCCCCAAGCAACTGTGCTAAAGAAATGAAATGGAAAATGAGAAATTAGAGATTATCAGATAAGTTTTTAAATTTGTTTTTGTCGAAGATGTTACCTTAGCAATTATGATTTACATAAGCGTTCATCTGAAAGGGTTTGCAATGCCAACTTGGGAATGACTAGGGTAGGGCAGCCAGGATGTATGCTGAAGGTCAGGGAACATTCAAATTAGGATTGTAAATTTCTTGCAGATAACGTACATGCTAATATTTAAGAGAATATATATGCTAATATTTAAGCATTTGTACCCACATTCTGAACTGTATAATTTAAGGAAAATTTTCTAATGTCCCTGTCTTTCACATGCCATATTCATCATCAGTGGTAGATATATCTCAAGTTCTTTCTCTCTTCTTTTATATAAACTGTCTTATTCCTTAAGCTAGGAGAATATTAAACTGTCTATAAAACTCCCTAAATTAATCACCCAATAGTTTAAACATAATAAACATGTGAACTGTCTCAGTTAATTGGCCCAAGAAATTGCATTCATCTCCAGAATCATATTTTCTCTCTCACACACATGTTCCTTGTCACCCTGAATGAATATCATAAGCAGGAAAAAATTTCCTTGACAAATGAAGAATTCATATCCAAAATTAGAGCAACGTCTTACATGGAAATATAAGAAATAATTCATTGATTTGGAGGATAATAAGATGATGGGTAGAAATGGCAGGAAAGGAGATGGAAAAGGAGTAAACCTAGACCTGGAGTGAACTTAGACGTGTAAATATGAGGACAAAAGGTCACATGCTGATAGAACTCAATTACCAAATTAAAGTGGAAAAACAAAGCTGTATGTAGCACTGAATTGAATTTATCAGGAGGCAAAGAAAAGACCCTACAAAGGGGAAGAGGGTAGCATGTGAAAGGAAGGCGTGTTGTAAAAAATGCTGAAAACTAGGTCACGCACCTGCCCTCCTTGTCTACAAATCCACAACTCTTTATTGGTGGGCAGGCCTGTAGCTATTTGCTGTTTGACCTGTGTAAAATATGTCTTGGGGGTCCAAGGAAGGAAAAAGGGGATCTTCTTTGCATTATGGTTCTGAGCCTTTACTGAGAAACACAATTGTGAGGTCACTTGCTCTAACACAAAATGGCAGGAACTGGGAGCTAACAACCATCAGCAGCACGACAGGCTTAAATCTCCAAAGGGTTATTATTCAGAAGACAATTGGCAGCTATGCTTCATTCTTTCTGAAGAAATAAAAAATATGAGAAAATAGAAGAAAGCTGCAAATCAGGAGACTGAGTTAGACAGAAAAAAACATTTCTTAGGGGAAACAGCTCTCCTCTTCAGAGCAGCCTTTGCTAATTCACCCATCTGGAATGACTTAGGTACCAATTATTTGAGCTTGTAGGAAAATAGTGCTAAAATAATAATAATTCAAATTTTCCTCATCTGTAAAGTGATAAAATAATAATGTTTGGCAGAGATGAAATGTGAGGACATGTGTAGCCTCATGAGTGGCCCCTAGGAGAGGCCGTGTGTATGTGTGTGTGTGTGTATACAAGAGCATATGTCTTACAGTCATTTCCTCAGTAAATATTGATTCCTTTTTTACTTATCCTCAGTTTCCTTGAATATAAAATGGGTATGGACTGCATTCTTCAGAGGATTTGGTGTGATGACCAAAGGGGTTCAATGGATGAGAAAACACTTAGAAGCTACACACACACACGCACGCAGGTGTAAGCTATCATTAGAATCACTGTGAAACCATTTTGCCAGCTGCCAGTATACATGCCCACAAATATAAAGGGCTCTTGTTGTGGATGCCTTTTATTACAGGCAAAGTGTATTTATTTCTTAAATATAAGCTAATCCTCATCCCCAAATCATAAGAATACCCTTGCAAGGCTTGGGGGTGGGTGGATCCTAAAAACTCAAACTTTCTTGATAGCTGGTCAGTCTTAGCATGAGAAAAGAAAGATTATGAGCTCGGAATCAGGCTTGAGTTCCCAATGTCACTATTATTTAATGTATTTGAACCCTGGTTTCTTCATTCACCAAATGAAATACTATCTATACTATTTATTATCCCCTCTCTCCGTGCCCCTATACTGCCCTGCATGCTGGGGATCAAATCCATGCCCTCAAGCATACTAAAGCAATGAGCTACACCCCCAGCCTCCACCCCACCAGCTAAGATTTTAATAAAATAAAATGTATAAAGCGTGGCCTATTGAGGGTGTTCTTTAACTATTAGGGGCCCTTCTCCTTTCCCTTCACATGAGATGCATTGCAACCAGCAACAGCTGGTTGGGATCCTACTTGAGGCAGGGGTGTGAACACAGGGATCCATAAAAAATCTAGGATTTGGAGCAGTGTTAAAGAACAGGGAGAACAATAGGACTGCTGCACCTTGCCCAGGTTGGCCATCTCTTCTCCAGCTGTTCCTCTCTTTTCAGGGCCCTTCCCAGGTAGAGAGCCTCATTTCCCCCCATAAGAGTGCTGCATCACTTTATATGGTTTCCAGCATCAAACTAGCCCCTGGGGCCTGCTGTGTCCAGGGGAATTAGGAGAAATTTCTGGCAATTCTTTAGAAATACTTTCACCTGGAACTTGTCCAGCTCATTTTAAAAATTGGTTCAATCTACCTGACAGTTTTTGAAGAGATTCTGCTCCTGACAAAGTGGTGCATATCTCCACATCCCACTCCTTGGTAGGGGAAGAAAGTGGGAGCACGGAGGGAAAGCTGCAGTTTGCAGGTGTATTCCACATGCATCTGCACACACGTGCTTTAAACAGTGAGTCTACATGGATAAGTATCAGTGGAGAGGAAGGCATGCATTATATCTTGGGAGTTGGATATTTGGATGAATGTATGATTAGTGAGTGGATAGAATGTAAACTCGAGTGTAGAGTATGTACATAGGCGTAAACGTCTATCTACAGCATGTCCTGGGTGCTAGGTACACAAGTGTGTGTACCATACATGTTGGTGTTTGTTGGTGGTAAATATGATGGCAAAAAGTCACATACTGATAGAACTCAATTACTGAATTAAAGTGGAAAAACAAAGCTGTATGCAGCATTGAATTGAATTGATCAGGGAGCACAAGCAAAAGCTCACTTTCCCAGTCTTGATTTGTTCAAGTCCAACCTTTAAGCTAAACCATTAGAATAAAAGCATCATAGGGCAGAGACTATCTGTTCTGCTTCTTGGTATATCTCCAGCATCTAGAACAAAGAGTACTGGCACATAGCAGATGTGACATAATTATTCAGATAAATACTGGGATAAATATCAGATTAATGAAAAACAATTTATTTCAACCATCTCTGGGCCCATTCCACCTCTACCAATTAATGTGGGCACTGGAGTGATGGCAAGGACAGATTAGGACCAGCAAGACACTGATCCCTGAGGCAGGGAAGCGATGTGAAGAATTGATTCAAGCAAGCTCCTTGGAGGGATAGGCGTAAAGTTTGTTTGTTCTTTTGTTGCAGTGCTAGGCAAATGCTCGACCCTGAGCTGCATCCCCAGTTTGGATGAGCCTATGGAGCATTCTACAAAAATGTATCTCTTGGATACTTACTATCTAACATTTTATGAGTATCCCCTATGTGGTGGGTGCAATACTTGGTGATGTGATCATAAGACCAAAGAAGCTTTGGTCTTAAAGTATGCATTTTGGTGATGATCATTGTGGACACGAACATTTAAAAATGGGCATGGGCTTGCCTTTGCAAAGTGTTATGGGAACAGATGGGCTGAATGAATAACTGTAGGAGAGAAGCTAGGTTTGTAACCATTTGAGTGAGGATTTGAACCATGAATTCTTACTTGCTAGGTACAAAGGGGAGCTTGGTTTCCAAAAAGAGTAGCACAAAGTCCACGATATTCTGTGGATACAGGAAGAGGCTCAGCTTATCGTGCATTGTGGGCAAAGATGTGGAATATGCACGAGGAACCCAGGCTTTTAGACACAGAGCTCCTCAAGATGTCTTAAAGCAGATCATCTGTAAAGCAAAACCTAATTGCACATGTGTGATATCCTGGCTGTACATGCAGCATTGCTTTTATACTGTTAGTCAGTAGCAGAAAGAGGGTAATGTGTGGATGAAGGTATTAAAAAGTTACATGGAAATTTTTATGAGACAATATCAAATGAACAGAGTTGTAAAATGCAAATGAGAGGAAAAAGGGAAATGACTGTTGAAGAGACTACCTGAAAGAACATAAATCCACTTAGGGGAACATGGCACACTTATAGAAAAATGGCTCAAAAACACTTACAAAGCAGCATATAAATAAATGCAAATAAATACAGTACAGACTGAGTCTCATGGTCCTATGTGAACACAGAATAAACGAGAAACCAATATCAGGTGAGGGAACTAGGGACTACTTCTTGGAAGATGGAAATTTAATTATTAGATATGCTGGGATAAGTGGATGTTAAATAGAACCGCTTGGAAAATAAGTCAACCAAATTTCAAAAAATAGAGTAAGAAAAACATCAGAGACTAATCAAAATTTGCTCCCCTGACACACTCCCATCTTGGACTGATTTTTCGTCTGCCACAACGAACATGTTACTCATTTGCCACTTTGAGCAATCTGTTTTCACTTCCTACTCTGCAGGCGCCCCTCAGACACTCCGTTCTGTTTCTCACAGCTAATGATGACTCTCAGATTTCCCGCGGCTCCAGGAATATGGGGATCAAGCTGCCCTAGACCACAACAGGTAATTATCCAGGTAATTTAGGTGTCGATTCTACTTTATTTGACTAATCGTGCTCATCTTTTCAATTTTCTGCTTCCCAAAGCCTCGGCAGCTGACTATCCCAAAGCTAGCATATGTCATGGGAAGACTTAACATCCAAGGAAACACAGTCGTGTGGACATCATGTAAGATCCACCGGGTCCCTCAACCACATATTCTGTGTGCCACTGCGTGTGCCATGTGCAGCAATCTTCAGGAGCCTGTGTCAACTGCTGTAGATAGAAGGGTGCAGACAAATTCCTGGTTTTATTTGTTAGGTTTGAAAGTCACCGTCCTGTATTTCACTCACCCAGAAAAGAAAAATGAGTTTGAGGAAATTCCTCACCATGGGCTCTAAGCCAGAAAACTGCAGGCTAGATTGCTGTCAATACAGTTTTCTTCTGCTAGGTATGTCTGAGAAATTGTTAAAACTCGAGAGTATCTGATCACTTAAATAATGTTAGGAAGGGAGGTGTTAAGTACCCTGCCCCTCTGAGTCGTGTATATCTATGTCTTGTGCACAAGGTTCTTTTTTTTTCTGTGGGTACTGGGGGTCGACCTCAGGACCTCGCATGCCAGCAGGCGCCCGTGCCGCTGAGCGATATCACCGGCCCTTTTTTTGTATGTGGGTTCTGGGAGTCGAACTCGGGCCCTTGCACTTGCCAGGCAGGCGCTTACGCCGCTGAGCCATCTCATCGGCCCCTGTGCACAAGGTTCTTAAGCATCAGTGGCAACAGGGAAATCCTAGAGCAGGGAGAGGGGATAAGGGATGCACAGCATACATGTGAGGGAGGCCACAGCGTCTGCACACCCACAATCAACCTGAGGGAACTTGCTCAACTGTACTCGCCCTCCATGACCTCTCAGCAACAACAGGAGCTCCAGCAAGAAAGTGCCTGGTGTGGCCTATCCTCCGAACTCTGGTGTGGTTCAGTTAAAGCAATCCACAGGAGCTGTTTTCATGGGGTCCCCTTGTAAGGCAGCAGAAACTGGTTCATCATATGAAATCAAACTCATCTCATGTGCAGCCCCATCCCCACCCTACCACCCCTAGGCCCCCGTGAGATGGAATCTCATCTCTGGCTCGAGTACTCCACTTCCACTTTTTCATAAGTAACACACTCATGCAAAACCTTAGACCTTCACATCAAAAATGCTAACCTCCTTTTTAGGAACTCAAAATGTCTCCTTATATAAAATAAGGCCAGGTATGGTGGCGCACACCTGTAATCCCAGCACTTGGGAGGCTGAGGCAGGAAGATTGCTGTGAGTTCAAGGCTAGCTTGGGCTATAAATTGAGTTCAAGGCCAGCCTGAACTGCATAGTGAGACCCTGTCTCAAAACAAAACAACCTGGAGATATACCTCAGCAGCATAGCGCCTGCCCGGCAAGCAAGAGGTTGAGTTTGATTCCCGGTACCAAAAACAAAAACAAAAACAAAAACACCCCACAAAGCACATAATAATAATAATAACAAAGATTTCTTGAATATTTTTTACATGCCAGGCATGGGACCTCAATAAAACATAGGATAAAAGAAAAAATGGAGTAATATTTTTGAAGTGTTGGGGGAAAAGAACTTTGAATATATAATTTTATATCTAGTCAAATTGTTATTTAACTGTGAGTGCATAATAAAAATATTCTCAGGTATACAAGGCCTTAGAAGGTTGGTCATAAAGGGATCATATTTAAAAGACTATTGGTGGGCCGGTGAGATGGCTCAGCGGCATAAGCGCCTGCCTTGCAAGCGCAAGGGCCCGAGTTCGACTCCCGGATCCCACATACGAAAAAAGGGGCCAGTGATATCGCTCAGCGGCACGGGTGCCTGTTGGTGCACGAGGTCCTGAGGTTGACACCCCGGTACCCACAAAAAAATAAAAAATAAAAAAATAAATAAAAAAATAAAAGACTATTGGAGAAAGTACTCAAACAAAAAGAGAAACAAATGAAAATAACACTGCAAGAAAAACTGGAAAGGAAAGATGATTAAGTATTTTGGTTAAATTTATTTTTATACATAAAAGCTAGGATTAAACAAAAGAAAAAAAGGTATAGCCGACAAAACTACAAAATCCAGGTGATATCCACATGGTAGAGGAATGAATTTTGGAAGACAAAGATACCCAACATGCTGAAGAATTTGGCCTATTAGGACCTGAGTTAATGATATATTTAAGAAATTAAAGGGGGTAAATAACAGGATTATGGATATTAAGGAAAGGACAAGGATGTAAGAACTTCTAAATCAGCAGAAGAAAACTAGGTCTGTCAAAGGGCAGTGAAAATACAAAACAAAAAACGCTGACAATTATTACATCAAATAAAATTTTCCAATGAAGAGCGTTAAAAGCATGCGTAAAATTAATAGAAACATGACAGATTTCTAAAAAACTAATTGTAATATTTAAACTTAAGAAAGGATTAAATGCCTAGACCAGTGCTTCTTAAACTTTAGTGTACACATGAAATGCCTGGGGATCTTGCTTAAATATGGATCCTGTTTCCTTTGTATCCCATAATTTCTACATATCACAATTTGCCTGTCCATTCACCAGCCAATGGACATTTGGGTTGCCTCCCAAAATTTTGTTTTGTGTTGTGGTACTGGGGGTTAAACCTGGGGCCTTGTACTGTACTATATTCCCAGGCATTTTTTCTGTTTTTTTTTTTTTATTTTAAGACAGGGTCTTGCTAAGTCACTAAGTTGCCCAGGCTGGGCTTGAACTTGCAATCATCCTGCCTTAGCCTACAGAGTGCTGGGATTACAAATGTGTGCCACCACACACAGATTCCAGGTTTTAACTATTATAAATAAAGTTGTTATGAATATTTATGTACAAGTCCTAGTAGGAACACATATGTTCATTTATCTTGAGTAAGTATCTAGGAATGCAATCGATGTATTTTATGTTTAACTCAATAAGAAACTGCTGAACTGTTTTTCAAAGTAGCTGTACCATTTTCCATCCCCACCAGCAGTATTTGAGAGTTCCAGTTCCTCCTCATCTTCATGAACATGTGTTATTGTCAAGCTTTTTTATTTTGAGCCACTCTAGTGGTGTGTAGTATCTTACTGAGATTTTACTTATTTAGTTAGTTAGTTATGTAGTTGGTTAGTGGTTCTGGGGATTGAACCCAGGACCTTCACACTGAGCTATTTCCCTGGCCCTTTTTATTTTTAATTTTGAGACAGGGTCTTGCTAAGTTACTAAGTTGCCCAGGCTGGGCTTGAACTTGCAATCTTCCCGCTCCAATCTCCTAGAGTGCTTGGATTATAGGCATGCACCACCATTCCTAGCCTTGTTCTGATTTTAATTTGCAGTTCCCTGATTACAAAAGATATTGAGCAACTTTTCACACATTTAGTTTTTTCTGTTTTCTTCTAAAGAGAAAAAAAAAACAAACAAACAACAGAAACAATGATACAAAATTTCAAAACAAGATAATAGGAAATTAACAATGGTTAATATATTGCGTATTGTTATCTTCAAAGTAGTTGCTCAGATTACAAGATATAGGCATGCAAAATTGATCAAAGAATATAAGCACATACCATTCTTTTTAATGAACTAAAAGAAATTAGTACTATTATCTTAGCTATCTGGTGTATTCATATATATTTTTTTTCTTTTCCCTTCCTTCTTTTCTTCTTTCCCCCATCCCAGTTGTTCTTTCCTTTTGAGCAGATTCTTTCCCTTTCACAATATCTATTGTACATTTTGGATCTTATTTATTCTTTCAGTTTCTTACACTAGGGAGACAATATGATGTTTACACATGCAAGCTGGATTTATTTCACTTATGAATATGTTCTCTAGTTGCATCCATTTACCTATAAAAGCTTTGAGCTTATTCTTCTTTATAGCTGAGTAGTACTCCATTGTATAAAAATACCACATCTTTTTTATCCATTCCTCAATTCATGGGCATTTGGGTTGTTTCCAAGATTTAGCTATTACAAATTTTGCTGCTATAAACATGGGTACACATATATTGCTGTAGTTATGATGTTTTTAATTCTTCTGGGAAAATACCCAGAAGGGGAATAACTGGGTTGAATGTGACCTCTAATCCTAGTTTTTTAAGGAAACTCCACACTTATTTCCATAGTGGTTCTACCAGTCTACACTCCCACCGACAGTGGAGAAGGCTTCCTTTTCCCCCACAGTCCCTCCAGCATTTGTTATTGGTTGATTTTTTGATGGTAGCCATTCTTTCTGGGGTGAGATGGAATCTCAGTGTTGTTTGAATTTGCATTTATCAAATGACCAATAATATTGAACATTTTTTCATATATTTATTTGCTATTCGTATTTCTTCATCTGAGAAGTGTGTGTTCATCTCAGATGCTCATTTTTGGATTGGGTCTTTGAACTTGGGGGTCCTGATTTTTTTCAATTCTTTTTATGTTCTAGATAGTCCTTTGTCTGAGGGACAGTTGGCTAAATTTTCTTTTTCCCGCTCTGTGGGTTTTCTTCTCACTCTGTTGGTGATTTCTTTTGGTGTGCAGAAACTTTTTAATAAGATGAGATCCCAGTTGTTGATTCTTTGAAGAGTTTCCCATGCAGTTTGGTTTTTGTTCATGAAGTCTCTGCCTACACCTATGTCTTCAAGATTTCTACCTACCTTCTCTTCCAGTAGATTTAGTGTTTCTGTTTTAATATTTAAATCTCTGATCCATTTTGACTTTAGTTTAGTGCATGGTGATAGGCATGGGTCTAATTTTAGTCTTTGGCATGTGCAGAGCCAGTTTTTCCCGCACCATTTATTAAAGAGGGTATCTTTCTTCCAGTGAACATGTTTGGTCCCCTTGTCAGAGATAAGGTAACTGAGTGTGTTTGTAGTTATGTCTGCATCTTCTAATCTGTTCCACTGATCCTCAGGTCTGTTTTTTTGCCAGTACCATTCTGGTTTTATCACAGTAGCTTTGTAGTACAATTTCAAGTCAGGGATTGTGATGCGTCCTGCCTTGTTTTTGCTGCTTAGGATTGCCTTTGCTATTCCAGGTCTCTTCTGTTTCCAAATGAATTTTTTCTCCATATCTGTGAAGTATGCTAATGGTATTTTGATCAGGATTGCATTAAATCTGTATAACAATTTTGGGACTATGGCCATTTTCATAATGTTGGTTCTTCCTATCCATGAGCAAAGGATATCTTTCCATTTTCTGACATCCTCTTCGGTCTCTTTTTTCAGAGTGCTGTAATTTTCATTGTATAGATCTTTTATTCCATTTGTTAGATTGATTCCTAAGTATTTCATTTTTTTTGCATGCTATTGTGAAGGGTGTTGTTTCCCTAATTTCTCTCTCAGTGAGTTTGTTGTTTGTGTACAGGAATGCTATTGATTTTTGAGTGTTGACTTTGTATCCAGCTACGCTACTAAATTTGGTTATTAATTCTAGTCATTTGGTGGAGTTTTTGGGGTCTTCTATGTAGAGTATCATGTCATCTGTGAATAATGATAATTTTTTTTTTTTTTTTTTTTTTTTGTGGGTACCGGGGGGACGACCTCAGGACCTCGCGCACCAACAGGCACCCGTGCCTCTGAGCGATATCACCGGCCCCTTTTTCATATGTGGGTTCCGGGAGTCGAACTCGGGCCTTCGCGCTTGCAAGGCAGGCGCTTAAGCCGCTGAGCCGTCTCACCGGCCCGAATAATGATAATTTAATGTCTTCCTTTCCTATCTTTATTCTTTTTATTTCTCTCTTGTCTAATTGCTCTGCCTAATGTTTCCAGAACTATATTGAATAGGAGTGGTGATAGTGGACATCCTTGTCTTGTTCCTGATTTTAGATCAAAAGCTTTTAGTTTCTGACCATTTATTATGATGTTGGCTGTTGGTTTGTCATAGATGGCTTTTTATCAGATTGAGGTAAAGACCATCTATTCCGATTTTCTGTAGGGTTTTTATCACAAACAAGTGTTGGACTTTGTCAAAAGCTTTTTCTGAACCTATTGAAATGACATGGGATTTTTGTCTTTGGCTCTGTCAATATGGTGTATTAACCTTTATTGATTTGTGTATGTTGAACCATTCCTGCATTCCTGGGATGAATCCCACTTGGTCATGGTGTATAATCTTCCTGATGATTTGCTGCATTCTGTTTGCTAGTATCTAATTGAGGATTTTTGCATCTATGTTCATTAGGGAGATTGGTCTGTAATTCTCTTTTTTGGTTGGTTCTTTCTCTGGTTTTGGTATCAGAGTAATACTTGCGGGCCGGTGAGACGGCTCAGCGGCTTAAGCGCCTGCCTTGCAAGCGCAAAGGCCCGAGTTCGACTCCCGGAACCCACATACGAAAAAGGGGCCGGTGATATCGCTCAGCGGCACGGGTGCCTGTTGGCGCATGAGGTCCTGAGGTCGTCCCCCCGGTACCCACAAAAAAAAAAAAAAAAAAAAAAAAAAAAAAACAGAGTAATACTTGCCTCCAGGAATGAGTTAAGGAGTATTGCTTCCCTTTCCATGTCATTAAAGAGTTTGAGGAGTATTGGCATTAAATCTTCTCTAAATTTCTTGTAGAATTCAGCTATGAATCCATCAGGACCTGGGCTTTTCTTTGTTGGTAAGTTTTTAATTATGTTTTCAATTTCATTAACTGATATTGGGTTATTCAGAATTTTTATATCTTCTTAATTCAGCTTTGGTAATTCATGCTTTACTAGGAATCTGTCCATTTCTTCTGTGTTTTCCATCCTATGCAAGTAAAGATTTTCAAAGTAGGTACTGATGATCTTCTGAATTTCTACAGGATCTATAGTGATTTCACCCTTTTCATTCCTCATTGCATGAATTTGAATTTTTTCTTTCCTTTTTTTGATAAGGTTGGCTAGGGGTTTATCAATTTTATTTATTCTTTCAAAGAACCAACTCTCCTATTCATTAATTCTTTGTATTGTTTTCTTAGTCTCGATTGTGTTAATTTCTGCTTGATTTTTATAATTTCCTCTCTTGGATGGGCTTTGGGCTTGACTTGCTCTTTTTTTCTAGAAGCTTGAGGTGAAGCATTAGCTTGTTTATTTGTGCTCATTCTGTTTTCCTGATGTGAGAATTCACTACCATGAATTTCCCTCTTAGGACTGCTTTCATTGTGTCCCACAGGTTCTGGTAAATTATATTTTCATTTTTGTTTGATTATAGATATTGTTCAATTTCTTCTTTAATTTTGTCTGTGACCCATTGGTTGTTCAGGAGGGTGTTATTTAATTTCCATGTGTTTATGGAGTTTCTGTGGTTTCTTTTGTCATTGATTTCCAATTTTATTGCACAATGGTCAGATAATATGCATGGGATAATTTCAATTCCTTTGCACTTACTTAAGCATGTTCTGTGGGCTAGTATATGGTCTATTTTAGAGAACATCCTCATGCAGCTGAGAAGAATTTGTATTCTGATGTTGTTGGGTGGAACACTCTAAATATCCACTAAGTCCATTTGTACACATGTTTAATTCAGTTCTGTTATTTCTTTGCTGATATTTTTTTTGTCTAGTTGATATATCTCTTTGTGACAATGGTATATTGAGGTACCCCATTACAACTGTATTATTGCTTATTTGATTTTTCAATTGTACTAATATTTGTCTTATATAGTTCGGTGCTCCCGTATTTGGTGCATATATATTTATGATTGTTATCTCTTCCTCTTGAAGTTTTCCCCTAACAAGTACGTAGTGACCTTCTTTATCTCTTTTGATCATTCTTGGTTTGAAGTTAACATTGTCTGCAAACAGAATAGCTACCCCTAATTTTTCTGGATTCCTGTTGCATGGAGTATTGTTTTCCATCCTTTGACTTTTAGTCTATGAATTTCTTTTTGAGTTAAAGGTGTTTCTTGCATACAGCATATTGTTGGACCCTGTTTCTTGATCTATTCTGCCAATTTGCTTCTTTTGATTGGTGCAATGAGGCCATTTGTGTTGATGGTTATGACTGATATGTATTGGCTTGTCTTTATCATGTTATTTTCCTGCTGTTGGTTCCCTACTTTTCCCCTCTGTTTAATTGCTTGCCCAGCTTGGTGGTTTCTTTCTGTTGCTGTTCTTGGAATTGTGGTCATTTTTGTCTCTTTCTAAAATATCTTTCAGTACCCTTTGTATTGTTTGTTTGGTGGTCATGAATTTCTTCAGTTGTTCTTTGTCATGGAAGTATCTTATTTCTCCATTAATTTTGAAGGATAGTTTTGCAGGGTACATCAATCTGGGTTGGAAGTTGTTTGGTTTCAGGACTTGAAATACTTCACTCCAAGCGCTTCTTGAATTGAGGGTTTGTGTTGAGAAGTCTGCCATGATGCTGATGGGCTTTCCTTTATAGGTGATCTGTTTCTTTTCTCTAACAGCTTTTAATATTCTGTTCTTGTGCAGAATTTCTGGGATCTTGATTATTATATGTCTGGGTGTAGATTTATTTTGGTTATGGCTAATTAGAGTTCTGTATGCCTCACTTATCTGTATGTCAGGTTCTTTTCCCATGCTTGGGAAATTTTCTGCTATTACTTCTGCAAATAATTTTTTTAATGTCAATCGTGTTGACTCCTGCTTTTTCATTGACACTGATTATTCTTATATTATTTTTCTTTGTGTCATCTTGGAGCTGTTGAATTGTTATTTCCTGATCTTTCATTATTTTTCAAGAGATCTTTCCTTTCATGATTGCTAGCTGTGATCCTGTCTTCAAGGTCTGAAAGTCTGTCTTCAGTTTTGTTCAGGCAGTTTTGCCAGCTTTCAATGGAACTTTTAATTTCCTGGATATCTGTTTGAATCTGTTTCATGCTTTCTATTTCTTTCCTATATTGATCATTCACATTTTCCATCCTCTTCCTATCATCATCTATTTTTATCTATCTCTACTCTAGATTTGCTGAGCAATTCCTTTATATATGTTGACATTTCTTTTTTTTACCTGAGAGATTATTTCTGATTTGAGTTCCTCTATAGCTTCATGGATTTGTTTCTTTACTTCAGTTGCTATCATTTCAGAAATTTCAGGTGTGTGTTGTCCAATTTCTTCTATGTTGATGTCTCCTGGAATTGTTTTGGGTGGGCTGGAGGTCTGAGATTGCGTTTTGCTTCTTCATCTTGTCATTTTCTATTTCAAAAAATTTTTCATTTTGTTTTCTGTGATGATCCTTGTTAATTTTTGTAGTAGGTAACTATATCACTAGTATCAAGGCCTCTCTAGGAAAAGTCTGTTCTTCAGGGATGTCTTCTGTGTGTAGGAGATTCTTGGTTTGTGTCTGTCCCAAGATCCTACCTTCCCAATTAATTAAGAATGGGGTATTTGTATCTGTTTGGCTAAGTCCCCAGTCCTTTGGTGCTGGGCTGTGGTGAAGTTATTACCCCAGAGCTTCCCAGTATTATTACAGAAGGCAGAACATCTGATTACAACAGATAAGACATCCTAGCTAAAGTAGTAAAATCGGCAATAACTATAGCATCAAGCACAATTTAGAAACTGACAAACTGTGGTAACTATGGACTTTATACTTTAGACCATAGTAGCAAAGTTTATAGTTATATAACAGAACCAGTTGTAAATTAGGAGTTTGTATGCAAAGTATTTCCCCTTAGTCAAGTGGTTTTATGATACGGTGGGGAGATTTAAGGAGGATAGTGTATAAAACAAAAATAAATGGAAAGAAAGTAGAAGCAAGACTGGAGGACAAAGGATGATCGTGCAAGGTTTGGAAAACTAGAGAAGGAGGTAGAAAAGGAAGAATGAAGGAGTACTGGAGTGATTATCTGAACTTGGTTTCTGGGTTTGGGGTATGGGATTAGTTTTTTGTGGCTGGACTTCTCCCCAGCCATTTAGAAAAGAAAGAAAAAGAAAGGAGGAGAGGGGGAGGAGAAGAAGAAAGAAAGAAGAAAGAAAAAAGAAAAAAGAAAGAAAAAAAAAGAAGAGAGAAAAAAATTGAGAGAAAAGGGCCAGTTACTGAGTCCTGGGCTCTTTCCTCTTTGGCTGTCAGTCCCACAGTGTAGGGAGCAGTGTAGGGGGTGGACTTTTCACATTTATTGACCCTTTGTACATTGTGTGTGTGTGTGAAGTGTTTGCTCATATCTTCTGCCCATTTCTGGTTTGTCTTGTTATTATAGAGTTGTCGGAGTATAAGGTAGAATTCACCACAGAAGCCATCAGGGTTTGTTGTTTTCTTCAGGCGAAGGTTTTTAGTTATAATTTTAGTTCCTTTGATAGTGATAGAGTTATTCACATTTTGTACTCATTTATCAGTTTTGGTAACAGTTTTCAAGAATTTGTCTGTTTCATCTAAGATGTCAAATTTATTGACATAAAGTTATTCATGATTTCCTCTTGTTAGTCTTTTAAAGTCTGTTGAATATGTAGTGTGTAATGTTTTATTACTGTTTTAAAATCTCTGTATTCTGTTTTTCATAACCAATCTAGCTCATGGTTTATCAATTTTATTAATTTATTCAAGGTTACCAATTTTAGTATCACTGATTTCTCTATTGTTTGCCCATTTCCTATTCATTGATTTTCAGTCTAATCTTTTCTATCTACTTCCTTTGGATTTATTTTGCTCATTTTTCGTAGGTTCTCAAACTAGATTCTTAGATCATTGATTTGAGACTTTTCTTTTTTTTTTTTTTTTTTTTTTTTTTGGTGGGTACCGGGGGGTCGACCTCAGGACCTCGCGCGCCAACAGGCACCCGTGCCGCTGAGCGATATCACCGGCCCCTTTTTCGTATGTGGGATCCGGGAGTCGAACTCGGGCCCTCGCGCTTGCAAGGCAGGCGCTTATGCCGCTGAGCCATCTCACCGGCCCGAGACTTTTCTTTTTTTGCTAATGTAAGCATTCACAGAAGTTTTCCTTTAGCTACTGTTTAACTACATCTCACAAATTTTAATATATTTTTCATTTTCTAACAAAGTATTTTCTATCCTTCCTTGTGATTCTTGTTACATACACTATTTTTTTTTTCTTTTGTGGGTACTGGGGGGTCGACCTCAGGACCTCACGCACCAGGAGGTGCCCGTGCCGCTGAGCGATATCACCGGCCCCTCTTTCGTATGTGGGTTCCGGGAGTCGAACTCGGGCTCTCACGCTTGCCAGGCAGGCGCTTAAGCCACTGAGCCATCTCACCGGCCCTACATACACTATTTATTTATTTATTTATTTATTTATTTATTTATTTAGTGTGTGTGTGTGTGTGTGTGTGTGTGTGTGTGTGTGTGTGTGTGTGTCACCGGGGGTCGACCTCAGGACCTCGCGCACCAGGAGGTGCCCATGCCGCTGAGCGATATCACCGGCCCTTTTTTTCGTATGTGGGATCTGGGAGTCGAACTCGGACCCTCGCGCTTGCCAGGCAGGCGCGTAGGCCGCTGAGCCATCTCACCGGCCCGATTTCAATACTTTTATTTTTATTTTTATTTTTGAGATAGGGTCTTGCTATGTAGTTCAGTCTGTCCTTAAACTCACTAAGTAGCCCAGGCTGGCCTCGAACTCATGGCGATCCTCTCGCCTCTGCCTCCCGAGTGCTGGGACTACAGGCGTGTGCCACCACACCTGACTGATTTCAATACTTTTAAACTTAGTAAGATTTGTTTTATGGTCCAGAAAAATGATCTAACTTAGTGAATGTTCCATATATGCTTGAAAATAACATACATTCTGCAGTTACCGCTGGTAATGTTTTATAAAGGACAAGTTGGTCAAGTTAATTAGTTGTGTTGTTCAAACTTGCTATGTCCTTATTAATATACTCACTACTTGTTCTAGTGATTCTTGTGAGAAGAGAGTTTAAAATCTTGCAGTTGTAAATTTGTCTATTTCTCCCTAACAGTTATGGTAGTTTTACTTTTTGTACTGTATTTTGATGTAACTTTCCAACTCTTTATTATTATGTTCTCTCGATGATCTGAACCTTTTATCACTATGAAATGTCCCTTTATTTCTCTTACTAATCCAAGTACTGAAGGCTATGTTAAGATTTATACAGCATCTTTAGCTTCTTTATGATTTGTGTTTGCTTTCTACATTTTTTCCTGCCCTTTTAACTCATCCATGTTTCTTCATTTAAAATGCATATATTGTAAATCTGATGTTTGGTCATTCTACCTGAAAGTTTCTAGCTTTTATTTGGAATATTTAGATCATTTATCTTTAATGTAATTATCAATACAGTTAAGTCTACTTATCCTATCTTTTCTTTGTGTCCTTTTTCCTCTTTTGAATTAATTTTTAGGATTTTATTTCTAACTTCACTACAGTACTAGCTTCATAGGTATGATTTTCATTTTATGGTTTCATTGTTTGCTCTAGGGTTTACAATATGCATCTTTTACTATCACAGTCTATATTCAAACAATATACCCTTTCACACATAATGTATTTTATATCAGTTTACTGTCATTTCCTTTATGCTACTGTTGTCATACATTTTACTCTTGAGAATGTTATATCCCCTACAATACATTGTTCTTATTTTTGCTTTAAACAACCAGTTATCTTCTAAAGAAAATTTTAAAACAAGAAAAAAATCTACTATTTACCCACATATTTACCATTTATGAAAGTCTTTTGGGTCCAAGTTTCCACCTAGTGTCATTTCTCTTCAGTCTATAAAACCTCCTTTAACATTCAGAATTTATTCAGATTCTGTTTGTCTGGATAAATATTTTTTACTATGCCTTTATTTTGAAAAACATCTTAACTGAATACAGAATTCCAGGTTGGCACACATTTTTCTTTCAAAGCTTTCAAAATTTTATTCCAGTATCTCCTGCCTTACTTTGATTCTGATAAAACTTTTCTAATAATTCATATTTTTGTTCTCTTATACTTAATATGTCTTCTCTGGCTGCTTTTAGATGTCTTAGCAATTTGATTATGATGTACCTTAGTGTAGTTGTCTTTATTTTTAACCACACTGGGATCCCTGAGCTTCCAGAATCTGTAGGTTTATAGTTTCTATTAAATTGGAGGTAAATTAGCTATTATTTTGTCAAATATTTTTTCTGTCCCATTACGTGGATTTTTAACTACTCAATACTGTCCCACTGGTCATTGAACTTCTTTCCTTGTGTTTTTCAGTATTTTTTTCTCTCTCTGTATGGTTTCTGTCTTTGTCTTCAAGCTCACTGATCTTTTCTTCAGCACTGTCTGTGAGGCCCATTCATTAAAATTTCCATTTCAGATATTATATTTACAGATTGAGAAAATCTATTCAGGAAATTTCCTGTCCTCCTTATGGTCTACCTTCCTGTAAGTGTTTCCACGTATTTGTAGTTATTGTTGTTCTTTTTGCCTGTCTCATAATCCTTTATTTGACACTGACATTGTGAATACTGCATTAAGTGGAGTCTGTCCTCCTTTAGGGAGCATTAAAGTTTGTTTCAGAGAACATTAAATTACTTACAGAAAAACTTGATTTATTTATTTATTTTTATGCCAGGAATTGAACCCAGAATCTTGAGTATGCTAAGCATGTATTCTACCATGACTTCCACACCCAGCCCTTTTTGTTTGTTTGTTTGTTTGCTTGTTTAAGGCTTAGTTCTTGGAGAAGCCTAGGTCAGTTTAGCCTTAAATGAAGGCATCACCTTTCTCACATTCCTACTACTCTAAGTGTTCAGTGATGTCTGCCTTCTCTGGGTGCATGGAATTTGAATGTTTCCTAGATCCGTGTAAACTTTGGGAATTGCTCTGCTTATGCTTACTGCTGTTATTCTTTGCTCAGCATCATGGGGGTTTTCTCCTACCCATATATAGAATAATATTCAGCCAAAGATCCCAGGAGGTTCTGTTCAGAGCTCCAGAGCTCTTTCTCTGCAGATCTCCCTCCTTTCCACTATTCTGGCCCACAAGTTCTACCTGCCTCAGCTTCCTTGAAATCCAACTTTTACTTCTTCAACTTACACCACCATGCTTTGCTTGAAAATTGCCTCCACACTGGAAGTCAGGGCAATTTTGTAAGACTCACCTTGCTTGCTTCCCCTCTTTCAAAGATCACAGTCTTTCACTGCCACTTGACCAATGTCTGGAAACAAATATATATACATGAAGAGAGAGAGCCAAAAATGTATACACACCTCAGGAAAAGTAAAACTTGTATAAATATTTTAATAGTAAATTTATTGAGACATCATAAGATTAATACAATTAATACTTTTGGCCTCTACAATTATAATAGGTGCTCAAAGTGGTGGCCGTCAGCTTCCAGACAATTATTAATATGGTGAACTGCTGCGTGTGTAACCTTGGCCATTGAGATTGGTGCACATGCATTGTTTTCCTTTTTTATTAATTATGTTTATTGGTACATTTTATGTATACATAATGATCACATTAATCAAAGGGAATTTGCACCTCTATATGATAGAGCTTCATTCTTTTTTTTTCCCATTCCTCTATCCTCCCTTCAACCCCTCTTCCCCTCCTTAATTTACAAAAGCTTTGTTTCCATTTTTTCCTTCTTTTCTCATTTTTGCACATGCATTTTCAATTTCTTTTCTAAGGACTGGCAGTGTAGTGGGTTTTCTGTGATATATGGCATCCTGCAGTGTCTCCCATACGACGGTAACACCATCTGTTGAAAAATGTCATACTATTTTTCTTTCCTTAAAGTGTGTATATGTTTTTTGTTTGTTTGTTTGTTTGTTTCCCAGACTCTATTTCTTCTTGTTTCTCCTTATATTTCTTGTTCTGCAATTTTGCTAACACACATTAGGTGTTGGTTTCTCGTTGATTGATGGATGGATGGACTGATTTTTGAGAAAATGTCTCACTGTGTTGCCCAGGCTGTCCTCAAACTCCTACACTCAAGTTATCTTCCCATCTAAGCCTCTTGAGTAGCTAAGACTACAGACACCTGGTTTCTTTTTCTTTTTCTTTTTCTTTTCTGGTTTCCTTTTATTTATCTAGTTTGGGATCCATTGGGCTTCTTAGAGACTTTAATAAGTTTTAGAAAATTCTCAACTGTTATTTCTTCAAATATTGCCTCAATTCTCTGTTTGCTTTGGATCTTTAATTATTATATGTAGGTCTTCTCATTCTATCCTCCGTATCACTCAACTCTTCTGTATTTTCATCTCTCTGTATTGCATTCTGAATATCTTCTGACCTATCTCCTAGTTTACTAATTATTTCTTCAATTGGGTCCAATCTGCTTGATTCATTTACTTTGTTCTGTTTCAAATCTATTAAGTCACTCTTTCTATTCCCTGCAACTGTTTTCAAACTTGTTTTATACTGTGTGACTGATGTTTTCAATCTCTGAAGTCTATCAGTCTGTTTCACTGAAAAAGAATTTTCTAAAAAGTTACTTGTGGAGACTTTTGAGGCTTAGGATGCAGATGTCCTCATTGAGGGAAGATTTGCCTTGCTATACTAGGTGCCTACAAGACATATAAGTCTGGAATCACTTCAAACTAAAGTCAGCACTTGGTTTTCTTTGGCTACCTAGTTAGTGTAAACTTGGGCTACAAATCAGGCTGGCTTGAATTTTTTCCCCTTTTCTTCTCAGCATCAAGGAAACTTTGTTGTAGTTCTTTGGGGAGGGAGTAGAGGGTAGGTTTACTTTTATTTCATCCTTACCCTAAGAATATAACCTTTTGGTTTTTCAGAGCAAGGGCTCCCATTAGACTCCACAGTTTGGGCCAGCCCTGACGTTTAGCTTCTGAGCTAGCCAGGAAAACTAGAGTTCAAGTTTGCTTTTATCAGCAAATACCTTCTGGTTAAAAGTGGCCTTTTTGTTCCACTTAGCACTTTGCATTTTCAGTTTTCATTAGATTTTGACCTGGTATTTCCATATTATCTTGTCAGCTCTTTGATGCTTTTAAGATGTTTTAAATATTTTATCCAGCATTTTTAGTTGTTTTCAGCAGGAAAGTTGTTTCAAATATCCTACCCTGTCATGTTCCTAGAAACTGAAGCTTGCTTTTTAAATTATTTTTGTTTTATTTAACAACCCTCCCCCCAAAACCCCAGCTTTCAAACGGCCTTTATAAGCAACCCAAACTAGCATTGATTAGGGTTGTTATTTTGGAGAGTGGAGGTTGTTTAGTTTTGTTTTTTGTTTTGTTTTAGAGACTGATTTGTTTTCCTAATAAAATAATTGGGAAATAATCTCCATAATATGGAGATTGGTAAAGATTCAAATATAAAGCAACTTCTTTTCTAAGAAGTGATTTGGAGAAGATAAATTTTCATCTTATATTTAGGAAGACATGGCATACAAAGAGTGTTTCAAAATGCCTAACATATAGTAGGTATTTAATGTCATTCTTTCCCCACTCTCTTTCTCCTAACTCTTTGGGGACTTCTCTTTAAAAACAAACAAAGAAAAAAACTAAGTTGTTCAGCTGCTTGAACAATTATCCCTGCTTAGTGTAGGTGGCATGATCAGGATGACATTTCTCTAAGTCTCCTCTAGTCCACAATGGTAATCAACCACATAACCTTATAAATTACTGCTTTTATGACCTTTTATTTTATGGGAACTGTTATGAAGCATAATGACCAATATATCATAGAAGAAACTTAAATTCTACTTAGAAAAGAAAAAATTTGGTTCTGGGTAGAAATAATATTCTTTTCTACTCACATATGAATTCCTTAGAAATTTCTAAAAAAGAACAAGTAAGAACCTAATACAGGCTCTTCCTTCAGTGACTTGAATGAGAGTAGGTCAATTTTTCTACAGTAGAACAAGGATATATCTAGGTCTAGGAAATCCCTGATGGCCACTGTGCAGAGGATGCAGGGCTTTGGTCATAGCCACTTCCCTACCCTTTAAAACGTTAAAACACACCACAGCAAATTTGTGAGATTGTGAGAAGATAAGAAGGCACAGGAGCCTTCTCCTATCCTCGCTACCGACTCCCAATCATTCCCACCAGCACTGCCTCCACTTTGAAATAGAGTTTTTCCTCTTTCAGGTATGTCTTTCAAGTCATACTTTTCCTAGTCTGATTTTCTTGCTAGTAGAGTTCTGTCCATGTTATTGGAAGGGGCCAAGAAAGAGAGGAAAGCACAAATCATAACACTTTTCAAGTTAAAGAATTCTTAGACAGCCTAATCTAATACTTCTTTGTTCAAAAAATTAAACCAAAAGGTTAGAGAAGTTACACATTGCCTGACATTGCAGACCCACCTTAGAACCCCAGGGTTGTTGACATTCATGCTATTTTCCCACTGCACTAGCCTGCTGGTTCCCTGAGGGAGTTTTCTCATCCATACTTCATATTTGGAGACAGTGAGGCAAGGGCGTATCTTGAGGCCAGCTGAATAAAGCTTTTTACATGGTTACTAAGGGAATTCAGGAGGATTGGGAATATAGCGGAAATGCAGAGTTGGGAAATGCAGTCTAGAAAAGAACAATGAACAGTATTTGGAGGTACTGGCAGGTCAGGATGGATGAGAGAGGGAAATATATCTGAGGTGTAGAAAAATATTTGATGTCTCATCCAAAACAAGGGTGAGATATGTTGGGGATGGGACACAATAACAACAGACAAAAATATGGAATACTGCTCAGGTCAACAATGATCGGACAATGAGGTGTATTTTAAATAACACTAATTTTCCTCCTCTGACATAAGGATGATAAAGAACCAAGCTAACATTTGAGAGGCATAAAGGAACTGAGACTTCTATCTGGGAAAGCATAAGAGGGATGTGAATCTTTCTTTCTACACTAAGAAGTGGGCTAGAATTGCCATAGGAAATTAAGACTGGACAACAGAGGTGACAGGTGTGCCCTTTTAATTGAAGGAAGCTAAGTGTTCAGAAAATCTGGAAACAAAAGCTAAAGGAGACACCCTCTGCTATAGGATGAGTTAAGTTCAGTCCTGCCTGGAGGCAGAGGGAGGGATGAAATGTCCTGTCAGAGAGTCTAGAAGTCTGGATCAGGGCCGGTTCGTGGAAACAAAGCATCTCATTATGAAGAGAGGTTGAGAACAGCAGGAAAAAAAAAAAAACCAACCTATTTGCCTGGGGCTTCAGGACAGTGTAGAAGTTTTCTGGCTTGATTAATTTTAGGCTCCGATTATAACAAAAAGGGACTTCAGTTACCCCAAAACATAGGGATTATCCATGACACTGCCATCCATGGAGCTTGGATATCACTTACTGGAGAGTTTAGTACCTGGTAACAACTAGCAAGACAATTTAGATACTACAGAAAATAGAAATAGAGAGAGGGATGTGAATTATTGCTAAGATCAGGGATTCAGGATTCAGTTCCAAAGCCTTTAGCTGGTCAAGGAGGGTTGGTTAAGTGAGGGTCCTCCCAGCCTAGTGGCTATTTGAGAACTCGCTTCTGGGAACCCACAGTGAAGGCTGGGTGTGTCTGAGCGTGTGCTGAATTCCTGGCTTCAATTACAGACTACCAGGCGGCTGAAGAGTCTGTCATTGCCGATGTCATCATATTTACAAGATTCATAGGTCCCCTTTCCAGTTGGCTCCAAAAATGAGGGCCTCTCTGCACCTGCCACCATTTCCCACTGCTGTGCTCTGGAGGTGAGGGATTCCTTGGCATGTCTACTACCTCCCACCAGAGGAATGAGGAGATAATAACTTGGAGAATTTACACTGCACTTTAACTGTCCTGCTCGTGGCCTCCATGTTGCAGGCTGAATTAGGATACATCTAACAGCAGAATTCTCTCGCTTTCAGGAAATCTTCAAGAGGAAGAGATTTTTATTCCTCTGAGAGGGAGGCAGAAGCACAGTCAAGCGTATCTCTCAAACTTCCTTTCTGTTGGAATACTCCTTGATACTTTCCTGATCTATGAATTGTCCTCTGCCCATTGAAATCTATTTAAATTCTTCTCCTGCCAACATCCTGGAGGTTCCAAAGAGTTCTCAGTGTGCCTTCCTCAAGTAATTATTCCTAGTCCCCCACTGGAGATGCCATTAGAGAAGCAATGGGCATGGGGAACTGGCTTCTCCCCACAGAGCGAAACTCCCAGACAGACAGACTCACATTTCTCTCTGACTCACGCTACCAACCCCCCATTGTGCCCTGCAGATCAGTGGGCTGGGATCCCTGCCACATCTAGGACAACTGCAGCTGGAATAAGATGTCTATCCCGATAGCCAGGATGCACCTACTCCCATCCCCAGCCCTGGATTACTCCCTGGCCCGTGCCCCAGGTATTATGATGAGATACTGCCTGTGATGAGAAGACAGTCCACAAGGAACCTACCCTAGGGCTGCCAGACTCACGGAGGGAGATCAAATCATAGGCTCTGTGGTTCATCTCTGATTCCTTCACTCCATGGCTATATATGCCACAGTGCAGCATCCTCCCAGCCCCTGAGAAGCAGGCAACTTCTCATTATCTGCATTGGTGGACACACAGAGACACACATATGTTTTTCATTTAGGTACCTACTCTGTGCCAAGTCCTGTGCTAAGTGGTGAGGGATGCACGAAATAGACATCGGCTTCACACGTAGCATGCCATTAAACAGTCGCAAATGGAATTAGTGTTACAAAGAACAAAGAAAAGTGAAATAAATTTACATGGCTTTGGATACCTGCACAGAGCTACTTATACACAGACATATGTATACACCATCTTGTCTGTTCCTGATGCTCTTCTTGACTCCACATTTCTATCAAACCCAAAGCAGTGGAACCATGGAGTCTGCAAAAATCCACCAAGTAAATAATCCACCAATCATGGAATGAGAGTTGATCCAATGTCAGCATGAAAAGTCACCCTTAGTCACCTAGCTATGAAAACAGTACAAAAATCAGTCATGGAATTCCTTTTCCATTCCACACCAAGGCTGAATAAACAAAATTCCTCTTTACTTCCTCCAAACCTTCCATCTCTGAGGCGGAAGGGTGAAAAAATTTTGTAAAGGAGTCAGAGGGGCATGAAGCAATAGAGAAGAGAGGCCTGAAAAGGTGGGTTCAGGCCATTTAGCTTTCTTTTTCTATGTCACATTCTCAAATGACTAGGTCTTGAGCCTGAAGACAGAGCTTTGAATGTTTTTTCATCCATCCCAGTGTTCCCCAAATCATGCAGACAGATGACAATTGACCTTATTTTCCTAGCTTCCAATAAAAGTATTATACAATTACCTTATCAGCTCAATAATCCATTCTGTTGGAAAGTTCTTTTTTTGGTAATTCTATCCATCTTTATAAATTTAATTTATTTCTTGGTATTTTGTCTTTTAAATCTAAATATATCAAAGGGAAAAGATGAGTATATTACAACATTTCCTCCCTGTATTTTGGAAAGTGACTGCCCTTTCTTCTGTTTCAGAGGAAATCCCAGGTGGAAATATCATAAAATATAGGAAGCTAGAGTTTTCTTTCCCTATGGTCAGTAAGCATAATTGAGGCTCTGAAGACCTCCCTATAGCAGGCTGGGAAATATCCAGAAATACTTTCTAGGTGGTACTTCCTCCCTTCAAGCACAGTTACTCCATGAAACCAAAGGTCAGTGGACAAAAACTAAGTAAGAAAGATTTTTTGTGTTACCATGAAACTTTTGTTACAGGAAAAACGAGGATGCAAGAAGTATGTAGCTGGGTAAGTTAACTTCTATGGGCTATTCTATGATTCCAGAGTAGAACCAAGCAAAATGAAGTATGGAATCCATTTTAATAAATAGTTACAGCTGAGTATTTTAGAAAAATCTAGATATTAAGTTTACATTATAACTGGTATTTGTCCTTTACCAGATGTTGGTAGAATACCTTGGTCAGATAGTAGTCAGAGTCTCAAAAATATTAATCCCTTTTTCTCAAAAACTAGGTATGTGTGGGGGAATAAAACTTTTAGTTCTCCTGGAATTATTTTATTTGTGTCCTTTCCAGCTAGGAAGACATATCCTAGGATGGTCATCTAGGATTGCAAACTAATCTCTCAATGAATCCATTTTGTTTCATTTTCCCGCTTAGATCTTGTGCTTCAGCAAAGATAACACATTCACCAATTCCCACAGCCTGACTCATTCCCACATTTAAGCTTTTTATTGAACAATGTCTACCAACCCCAGAATGTTGTCTTCAGTCCCAATTC
The DNA here is from genome assembly GCA_028451465.1 of Erethizon dorsatum. Taxonomy (NCBI): domain Eukaryota; kingdom Metazoa; phylum Chordata; class Mammalia; order Rodentia; family Erethizontidae; genus Erethizon; species Erethizon dorsatum. The sequence goes on from CM051834.1 coordinate 48,497,239, forward strand.
TCCACAGCTTCCTATCAAAATCCAGCTCAAAACTTTTTCTTGCAAAGATTCTTCCCCTGTTAACTGTTTTCCTCCAGTTTCACCTAACCATTTAGTTTCAACACTATTTAACTGCGTAAACATTGTGTGTGTGTGTGTGTGTGTGTGTGTGTGTGTGTGTGTGTGTGTGTGTGTGTAAAATAATGGGGGATTTAAATACTTAGTCTGTCCTCCTCACTCCTTAGGATTTTTCAGCCATTGTTAAAATTATGTTTGAGATGAACTAATTGCTCATCACAGAATGAGATACAAGAATCTTCTATATCAAGTCCTGAGAGATGAACCAGTGATGAATAGCAATGCCAAGAATGAGGAAAGTGGCTAATACAGAAGAGAAATCCTGATTAGTCCATTAGACTTCCATGCTTTCAACATAGTTTGAACTTGATTAAGCAATTTCCAGTATCACACTAATGTCTAAACTTCCACTCAGAAAGAGCATCAAATATAAGCTATATCCAGGGGAGAAGACTGGTAGCTTAGAGTAAGCAGTGTCTATTATGTAACAGACTCTCAGCCAGCCCTTATGGAAGAAAGGAAAGATTGAAAGGAAGGACTGAGAGGGATAGGAAAAGACTCAGAGAGTCAATAGGTTCTGAATCTCTCTTATAACTTGCTAAAGTTTGTTGAATTTCCAAGCAAGGAATAGCCAGTCAACTAATACAGTGGGGATGGGGACAGTCTTAATAATAATAATAAAAAAAAGGGTAGCATCTCATGGGGAAGTTCCCTGTACAATGAAAAACAAAATGATAGTGTGCAGAGAAACAATGCTGGAGGAGATGAGGATAAGGACATTTCTGGATGCTAGACAGGGAAGACTTTCAGGAAGCAGAAGAGGAGTTAATAGACCAGAGAGTTTGGCAAGAAGGAAGCTACAGGGCTGAGCACAGAGGACAGGACTGAAGAAGTGAGCCATGCGGTCCATCAGAAATAAGCGAGTAACTACGGATGAGGGAAACCAGTAACAGTTCATCTTAGAATGAAGCTTAGTTGGAGGTCAGGAGCACTGAGAGTAGGGAGTGAATAGTTGATGAATCAGTAAGAGACCTAGGAGGTTTACATCGGTCTTTTCTTCAGAGCATAGAACATAAGCAATCAGAAAACATTTGCCTCTTCACCCACCAACAAGGGAATGGGAGCAGAGCTGTCAGCCCCACCTCCAGCACCTCTCAGGAAAAGTGCTGGCAATGACATTACTGTAGTAAACAGAAGCAAGCTGGGTGCCAAGATAAAAGGAGCATCTTTAAGCAAATACTTTGCCCTTTTTGCTGACATGTGAAGTCCTGATGCTGATCCCATTCCCAGGAATGAGTTCCTTCCCCTCTTCAGCTGCCTCTCCCTAGTTCCTGGTTTCTCCGAAGGAACCTGCACAGACATCCCTGCAAACACCTGTTGCCAGGCAGGAAAGCTGATCCCAGATCAGTGCAGAAACTTTCCAAGGATGACTCTGTTTTCAGGTGCATGGAATCTATTCTCAAATCTGTCAGTTCCACCTTCACTCTAACCTCCTACTTTACATGCTCTGTTCCTACCATAGACAGAGGTGGAAAATTCCCAAAGATGATTTGGACAGAGGAAAACAGTGACAGGACCAGAGAGGAAACTGTGAGAACAAAGTAAATGTAAAAACCCAGCCCTGTTATTCAAATTCTATTTTTTGTTTGTTTTTTGAGACAGGGTCAAATTCTATTTTTCGTTTGTTTTTTGAGACAGGGTCTTGCTATGTAGTTCAGGCCGGCCTTGAACTTACAGTGATCCTCCTGCCTCAGCCTCCCAAGTGCTGGGATTACAGGCATGCGCCACCATTCCTGGCTCTCAAATTGTATTCCTTGAGCACCTACTGGGCAAAGCATTGTGCTAAGCCTAGCGATGGAAGGGATATACAGTTTAAAAATATATACTCCAGGGCCGGCGAGATGGCTCAGCGGCGTAAGCGCCTGCTGGAATGCACATACAAAAAAAGGGCCAGTGATATCGCTCAGCGGCATGGGTGCCTGCTGGTGCGTGAGGTCCTGAGGTCGACCCCCAGTACCCACAAAAAAAAAAAAAAAAAATATATATATATATATATATATATATATATATATATACATATACATATATTTGGGCCAGTGAGATGGCTCAGCGGCATAAGCGCCTGCCTGGCAAGCGTGAGGGCCCGAGTTCGACTCCCAGAACCCACATATGAAAAAAAAAGGGCCGGTGATATCGCTCGGCGGCACGGGCACCTGCTGGCGCACGAGGTCCTGAGGTCGACCCTGGTACCCACACACAAATAAATAAATAAATAAATAAATAAATAAATAAATAAAAATAAAAATATATACTCTCTAATTTATACAATGACTATGCATTAGTAATTATAATAAACATTTAAAATAAACCTCTATCTTCCAAAACTAGTAAAAAAGACAAATCCATATATGTTATACCAGTACAAAACAGTGTTATAATTAGACTCTAAAATAATATGATACAATAGTTGGGAGATTCAAAAATAATTGTCATGATAGATCTAGGAAGTATTCTTGGAGAAGATTTTAAACTGGGCTTTAAGGAGAGATCAGACCTTAACAAGTTGAAGAGGAGAGGAACAGCATTCCAGACAGATAGAACAGCATGTGCAAAGTTCTGGTGGCAGAAGAACACAGAATAAGTTCAAGAACCTCAAGTAGACCCATGCAGCTATAGTGTAGGTTGTACAATGGGATGTAGATATAATTAAAGTCATGTCACCGTGGAGGGCTCTGAACACCAGGCACCAGCATTTGGATTTTATTCTTTATGTAATGGAGAATCTGGTAATTAAGATAGATGTGCCACATTTCTTTGAGATTCCAGATAACTGACTCATTTTCTGAAGTTCTAGAAGTTTTCTAGTTACCCTAAGGAAAGTGAGATTTCACACAGACTCTATCATGGAACCTGCTGTCTTCAGTCAAGAGATTCAGACTCATTCAGATGGACATGCAAAGTCCCTTTGTCACATTGGGGCAGACAGTAGGACGCAGAGATAAGGGCAAATGATAAAATGTTAGGAAGCTATAGAACAGTAGAGTCCTAGGAGCCAGGTAAGGCTGATTAAGGAAGTTTTCTGGTGTGAGTTTAAGATGAGGTATATAAGGAAGATATGGACTGGGCTGAACAGGAAGGACAGAGAAACAGTACCTGGGATTGGGAGAGGAGGAAACTAGTCTGTGTAAGTGCTTGGAGACAAGTACGAGCAAGCGCATGTGATGAGTGTCATGTGTGGGAGACAGAGAACAAATGAACTCAGCTGGAATGGAGAGTCTGTAACAAGAGCGAACAAGGACTCGGGTATACCGGTCTCCAGCTCGACAGTATGGAGCGACCCTGGACCCTGCATCTTGCCTCTCTAGAAAGAGAGGTAGGAATTTCAGCCTCCCTTGTAGCTTTATATTTTCATGAGACATGGGTTACATTTCTAGTTGTTCTGGAACATTGACTCATGCTTTGGTAAAGAATATGAGTGTCCTCGGGTAGGATACAGAGAGACAAAGTAAGGCCAGAGCAAAGGAGGCTATTAGGCTCAAATTTAAGTTATAATTAAAAACTAAGTTCTGCTTGGGCTAAACTTACATTCTTAGGATTCCACTCCTCATCTTCCTTTTCCTCCGTTCCCCCCACCCCGGATATCCTGTAGGGATGTTGAATCCTACCTAAGTCAAGGGAGGGAGTGGTCAGATGTGGAAGAGGTGGTTATTACAGAGTGACTTCAGAAGCCGTGAAATGCTTTGGGTTAGCCGCCTCTCATAGTCAGACTCCCTACATTAATGCAGAGCATTCTCATTTGTAAACCAATCTAGATTCATGGATGCAAGCAGCCAAGACGGAAATTTCCTGAAAAGTGTGAATGCCGGAGTGGAAACTACCCATTCGTCATTCTGAGCAATTAGTGAAGCCATGTTGACTCTAAACCATGAAGAAAAGACTGAGTTCAATTTTGCTGAGTAGAGCAAAACTTTCATGTAGCCCAACTGCAATTAGAAGCTAGGGACCAAAGCGTCCCTGAAACCCAGCCGGGGAATTGCTCCCTCATGTTCTCTCTACACTCCACATTCCACCATAGAAGACAGTAAAAAAGCAATTGCCCCACACCCTTCTGTGGAAAAAAGGTACATTTTGGGATGGTTTGGAGGCATCAAAATGGTAAGCAATTTTAGGGTACAATTAAGACCTGGCTGCTCAACCCTACAATAAATTACCATCAAAGGCACTCACACGTCAGTAGGAGAAAAAAAACACATGTGCTTGCAAGACGATGTGTGTCTGATGCTCATAAAAAAGATAAAAATATAGGTCATCATCATGTAACGAGCTTGTAGGTGTCGGAACGTGTGCTGCTGGGGGAAGTACTGGAGGGGAAATGGAGAGAAACTAAGAAACCAAAAAAGGGCTGGAAATTAGACTCCAACCCCAGGTTCTTCCCTTCTGCTGAGGACAATGGGCTGTGAGGGGACACAAAGGGATTCCTTCCCCATTTTTTTTATTTCTCAGGACATCCCTGCTCCCCCCTCCACTGGATTTTCGACATATTAATCAGTTCTCCCATTTTGAAATCAGTTGGTCAGGCTATTATTCAAGCACTGTTAATGACACCATCGACCAAGGTATCAATTAGGCAAGTTGGGATAAGAAAAGCAGAAAGTAGCGCTGGCCAGAGAACAGAACGCAGGTCTGTTTAGGTGCAGGTAACCCCCACTACAGCAAAGGCTCCTAACTTTCTCACCTCAACTCCCCTTACAGGCAACTGTGAACACACCGAATTCTCTAGAAAGACCTATGCCAAAAAGCTCCTTCATTGTAACAGCTGGCTTGCCCCCTCAGTTAACTGGATTTCAGCCAATCACACCAAGCCACTCAGGATATGCAGGCAAAGGCCAGTCAGTCAGCGCTGGGCTATTCCTGTGGTTGCAGCCCAGGATCATAGGAGGGAATGCGTCCTCAGCCACTCCTGTGCAGGCTACCATGGTGGAATTTCTTCTCTTTGCAACAACTCACATTCTGAACTTCTTTTAACATCTAGCTTGTCCAGGAAGCATTTCTTTTTCAAATACAGGTAATGTATTCCTGTGTTGATGCTTTAGTTCTTACAACTGAGTGTTGTTTCCCCCTTAGACAGTTTCCAATGACCAGAATTAATTCTTTTCTTTTATTGTTTGCTGGATCTCTCTGCTTCCCACACTTATTCAAACTCCTCTCATGAAAGGCTCTGTTCAAAGGGACTGTTTGGAGCAAATGGGTGTGACAGATACCAGTCACTGAAATTTAGATTCTGGAAAAAGGAAACAAACCACGATTAGAACCAAAACTAGAGCATAGTAAAAGTTAATTCAATCAAGATGTCCAAGTTTCTTCCCCTTATATACACAGGCAGGTTTTGTCCTACACTCCATCCAGCTCCTTGTCACCTTTGCACTCTCCAAACGGACGCAAGTTCTCCGTGGCTTTCTTTCCACCCCACTGATTATCAGATATTCAGTCAGATATGGGACAAAAGAGGACAGGGGCTTAATGTTTTTAGTGTCTCTGGACCCAAAAAACTGTGGCTGGGCCAACTTGATTCTACACACCACAATCAACACTAGAAATCTCAATAACAATATTCATGTTTGGAGTCTTGAAAGACACAGTACACGGGCCGGTGAGATGGCTCAGTGGCATAAGCCCCTGCCTGGCAAGCGCGAGGTCCTGAGTTCGATTCCCAGTACCCACATACGAAAAAGGGCCGGTGATATCACTCAGCAGCATGGGTGCCTGCTGGCACACGAGGTCCTGAGGTCGACCCCCGGTACCCACAAAAAAAAAAAAAAAAGAAAGAAAGAAAGACACACTACTTTCTTAACTACATTGGCTATGAAAGTGAACAGGTTTCCTAGGCCCCTTTCCAGAAGACAAAGCTACTTCTAGCACTGAGCTACAGTAGCTGATGGAAAAATAAACACTTTACAAATGGAACAACCAGAACTTTTAGGATGAAGAACAACAGCAAAAAAAAAGTTTCCAAATAACTTGGGGCCTCCCTAAGGGCAGGAACTATATTATAATTTTTTTAAAGCTTTATTGAGGTGGTTCACAAATTGTGTGGTTCATCTATTTAAAGCATACAATTCCATGGTTTCTAGTATATTTACAGAGTTGTCCAGTCATCACAGCAATCGATATTAGAATATTTTCATCACCCCAAAGAAAAAAGCTGTATCTATTAGCAGCTTTTATCTCATTTCCCCTCAAAACCTCTACCACTTGGCAACCATTAAACTAGCTCTATATTTTACTTACTCTGAACACTTCATATAAAGGGAATCATACAATATGTGGTCTTTTGTGACTGCCTTCTTTCAGTTAGCAAAATGTCTTCAAGGTCTGTCTATATCACAGCCTGTATCAATACTTTGTTCATTTATTGGTAAATAATATTGTTTTGTAGATAATCCACATTTTGTTTATCTACATTTGGGTTGTTTCCATTGTTCAGCTACCCTGAATAATGCTGCCATGAATATTCATATGCAAGTTTGGTTATATACCTGGTTTCTCATTTCTCTTGGTTATATACCTGGAAGTGGAACTGCTGAGTTATATAGTAACTCTTAAGTTTAACATTTTGAGGAACTGCCAGAATGTCTTTCAAAGGTGCTGCTGCATAATTTTATATTCCCACCAGCAATGTAAGAGGGTTCCAATTTTACCACATTCTCCCCATTTCCCACCAACATTTGTTATTATTTTGTTGTTATTATTGTTATTATTATCATTATAGCCATCCTACCAGGTAGGAGGTAGTATCTCCTCATGGTTGTGATTTGCATTTCCTTGATAGCTAATAAGGTTGAGCATATTTCATTGTGCTTATTGGCCATCTGTAGATCTCCTTTGGAGAAATGCCACTTCAAATCCTTTGTCCATTTTTAATCAAGCCAACTGTCTTTCATCTGTTTTGAGTTCATTTTTGTGTGTAATGTGAGGGAGAAATCCAGCTTAATTCTTCTGCATGTGGATATCCAGTTACCACAGCACTCTTTGAATAGACTGTTCTTCTTCCATTCAATTGTCTTGGGGCTCTCGTTGAAAATCAATTAAACAGAAATGTGAGGGTTTGTTCTTGGACTCTTGATTCCATTCCACTGGCCAAGGTGCTGTGTATCCTTACCCCGTCCCATACTAACTAGACAACTCTAGCCTTGTAGCAAATTTGAATATCAGGAAATGTGACTTCTCCAAACTTATTGTACTTTTTCAAGATTGTTTTGGCTATTTTGGGTTCCTTGAGTTTCTATATGAATTCTGGGATCCAGTCGTTAATTTCTGCAAAGAAGCCAGATGGGATTTGATAGGGATTGTGTTGATCAACTTGGGAGCTATTGCCATGAACATGGATGTTTCTACATTTATTTAAGTCTTCTCTAATTGCTATGAACAGTGTTTTGTAGTTTTCAGAGTGTAAGTTTTGTTATTTACTCTGTTAAATGTATTCTTAAGCGTTTTATTATTTTTAATGCTATTGTAAATGGACTTGCATTCTTAAATTCATTTTCAGATTGTTTATTACAAGTATTACAATTTTCTTGTAAACTCTATACAGCTATGTTAGTTAGCTTTCTGTTACTGTAACAAATACCTGAGGTAACTAACTTGTATAGAGGAAAAGCTTACTCTGACTCATAGTTTTGGCATTTTCAGTCCATGATCAATTGGCCCCTTTGCTTTGGGCTGTATCAAGGCAGCACATCATGGCGGGAAGCATGTGACATAACAAAGCTGCTTACCTCATGGCCATGAGGCCAAAGAGAGAAAGAACAAGAGACCAAGGTCCCATAATCCTCTTTACCTCCAAAGACTTAATACCTCCCACAAGACTCTACCACTTAAGCTCCCACCACTTCCCAATGGCACCAAGCTGGGGACCAAGACTTTAACATGAGGGATTTGGGGGGACACCTAAGATCCAACTATAACAAACCCTAGACACAATTATTTACAGAGCACCTACTGGGTGAAAATGTTCTGTAGGTTGAATGAGAATAAAGAGTAGAAGACTAGGTCCCTAAACTCAAGGAACTTATAAGAAATTATGCTGTACACATTTCCCCTTTATAATTTATTTTTAAATTACAGATTGACAAATATATATTTATGGGGTATATATTTATGGGATGCAAAGTGATATTATAATTTATGAATACAATGTGAGATAATTAAATCAGTCTGATTAACATATCCATCACCCTTTTGTTTTCAGTGCTGGGGATTGAACCCAGGGCCCTGCACCTTTTAGGCAAGCTTTCTGCCACTGAGTGCCCGGTCCCAGCCCACTATCATTTTTTGTAGTGAGAATGTTTGAAATTTACCTTCTTAGCGATTTTGAAATGTATAGTACATTATTTACTGTATTCACTATGTCATGCAATATATGTCCTCCCCAAACTTATCCCTCCTATTTGAGGTTTTATGCCTTTGATCATCATCTCCACATTCCCTCTATCCCCCAGCCTCTGGTAACCATTCTACTTTCTGTTTCCTTGACTTCAATTCTACATAGGAGAATATATACAATTTTATTTGTCAATTTAAAAAATCATTAAAGATATTTTAAAAGGAGAAGAAAAAATTTTCCAGTTCTGTGTTTATCCCTCCAAGTATTGATTTGGGTGCTATCAACAGATTTTGGCAAGTAGGTGAACTCACAACTATGGAATTCATGAATTATAAGGCTCAACTGTAATTTGTGTTAAGCATGTTGACCATATGGTGGACTTGGGGAACATTATGGTGAGTGAAATAAGGCAGTAACAGAAAGACAAACATATTTACAATTTTTAAAAGGGATTTGAAATACCTTATCTCACTTGATCCTCACTATGCTATTCATTAATCTATTCAAAACTATTTATTGAGTAACTGTGAAAGCACTGTAGTAGATACTGGAAATAAATAGAGAGGAAAACAAACACTATCCTTACCTTCATGAGTTAGGAAAATGGACATTAATCAAATATAAATTACATATTGTGGTAAGTACTATAAAAGAAAAGCACATTCAACAGAGGTAGGACAGGTATTACCATCCCCATACCCAGAAGAGACGACTAAGGTAAACAAGGGCTTCAATATTCTGGAAGATGTTATGAGAGAGCAAAGGATGTTATGAGAAGGGTCAGGCCCTTCAGTTTTAACTTTGAATTGTTTGATTAGACATAGAATATTTATATTTTATTTCCCTGCCTTTAAGGAAAAGGAAGTGAAAACACGTTTAGGACGGATGAAAGTCCCCCTGTTCCAATGGGGGCAGGACACTTCGGCCACTAGTCTGGCTTCTTGCCAGGCTCATGCAGAGAAGCAAACAAGAGTCCCATGGAGGAGGACGACATGCCGTCCCCATGTCCTGCATGCTGCCTGCCCCCTGCACTACACACAGGGCAGTTTGAACTGATTCCAGCATTGGAAGATCTAAGCCAAATAGTAATAATATTATTGTTAATATTATTTCATTTTCTCCCAGGTTCCAGCTTCCTCACTGCTAACCAACCTGCCCCAGCTTTTGCAGAAGACAATCTAAAGCTATAAATTCTCTTCCCCAAAACTTTAGAGTACTTTTAAAAAATGTCATAGAAAATTGGGAGAGGACAAGGTTATATATAGAATTTTGACAACAATTTTATGAATGAATTTTAGAAAGAAAACATTGACTTTTACCCATACTGAAAGGAGGGATAGTATTATTTTTTTTTAACAGAGAAGTAAAAGGCTGGTATTGGTCCAGGATGGTCCTTTATTCTCATCATGACAAGAAGTGACATGGCCGAACTACAAACTGCAATGGCAGAACCCAGACCAGATCCCAGGCCTCCTGACTTCAATAATAGTGCTTCTGCCGCTGCATTTCCAGACACTTAATAAGTCCTTGATCAATTTATTTTATTTATTTATTTATTTTTTGTGGGTACCGGGGGTCGAACTCAGGACTTCACATGCCAGCAGGCGCCTGTGCCACTGAGCGATATCACCGGCCCTTTTTTCGTATGTGGGTTCCGGGAGTCGAACTCAGGACCTCGTGCTTGCCAGGCAGGCGCTTATGCCACTGAGCTATCTCACCATTGATCAATTTATTAAACAAACATGGCATCATGGTTAGGACTAGGAGATACGAAGGTGAATTCCAGCTCTCATCACCTGCTTCTTCTTGAGCATCTACTCCCCTCACCCCCAATCCCAAAGTCCAGGTTAGATTCTTGTCCTTTCATAATGCTTTATGCATTGTTTCTACTGCTACACTTCACATATATTATACTTATCCACTAATATGTCAATTTTTCCCACTAATATTGTGAGTATCCTGTAGATGATTGCTCTTTGCTACCCCAGTACCCAGCACAGTGCTTGGCACATGTAGGGGCTCAAATAAACCTTTATAAATCAGTAGCACATCCAGTCCTCCTTAACTTTCTTTATTCTGCTGGCACAAATATACCTGATATGTGAACACATATCTCCCAGGAGAAAAACCAGAAAGTGGTTATGTCCACACTATGATTGATGGCACTACTGGTGGTAGGGATGAAACAGAACATCCATGAGACTCACAGAACAACTACTTCCTCTTCCTACTTGTGCTAAGTCCATGGAGATGTGGAATCCATGGAGATGGAGAATCAAGAAAAACAACAAAGTTGGTTTCATGCTATATATATTTAATAAAATAAGATGGCTGAGAACATACACTTCAGAAAACTGCCTTTTGCTTTATTTTGTTCATGAGTTGCCAATCTTGGGTTTGGAAAGGGTTGTCTTTTTCTAAGGATAGGTTATTTTTGTCTCCTCATATGCCTCATTTTGATTTCACCAAGTTAAGAGAAGCACTTAGGAGAATGAGATGCATATTTAAAGCTAAGTCATTGCAGAGCCAGCCCAGAGAGAAGAGCCTTATTAAAACTCATCTATATTCCTTTTCATAAAAAATCATCATAAATGGACCTGTAAAGCAGAGCCTTGGGAGTCTCGGAAGTTAGCTCAGCCCAGACTATGCACAGGGGACAGGAAGATGGTAGTGGATGGCTTACTTCCACTCCGGTTGTCTACTGTGAATCCTGGCAGCGTGGGGAGATACCGTGCCAATGTCTGTTCCAGGATTGGATACAGAACCATATGTATTTCCAGATAAGCAGAAATGTTATAGAAAGCAGCTAAGGACTGATTTGTAAGTCATTTCTTACCCAAGCTCTTTTGGGACAAAAGTATGTGCTGGCATGCATATACCTCCATGTATAATGTGTGCTGTCTGTTGCCTGTGGAGACTGCTTAGGTTCACTTCCTCCCCTCATGGACCATCAAGCTACAATCAGTCAAGCTTGGAAAGAAATAAGGGTGAGTTTGATGAGAGTATGAGTATATGAATGTATGCACCCATTTTTGAGAAAAGAGAGAGAGACTGAAATTCTGACTTCACCACAAAGCCAAATTGAAATTATTCTTCTTAGCTATCTCTTACATACTCTTCCACTCTTTCTCCTTCCAAGGGTGCAAATAAGTGGAAGTGGGCCCAAGGGTCCTACCAGTTCTTCACTGCAAGCCTGCATGCTCAAAAACAAAATGAAGTACATTGAACTGGTCCAAATTATTAGGAACCATATCTATGTAGCACCAAATCAGTGAGGAACTGGATTCACATAAACTCAGATTATCTGAGCCTCAATGTAGATGATTTGAGTCTGCATTACCCACTTTGGCTATCTACACAGATTCAGTATCTTCTCTCTGGAAAAGCTAATAAAAATAACAATAAATATCTGTACACAAAGTGGAAAATATATACATACTTTATAAATCTACGTACTTTGAAGTGTCAGGATATTGGTGAAATTCTCAGTCAAAAGATTAAAATGGCAGCCAGGGATAGTGGTACACACCTCTAATTCAAGCAGTCTGGGAAGCTGAGGCAGGAGGATCACAAGTTCAAGCCCAGCCTGGACAATTTAGCAACTTAGCAAGACCCTATCTCAAAACAAACAAACAAACAAAATGGTAGCTCTGTGCAGAGGCCCAGAGTTTTAACTCTAGTACCAAAAAACAAAGGATTAAATTTTCAAAAAATATGCCTGAAATATCTGTGCCCCCACAAGGCTACTATAGTTATATAAATAAACTTATATACCACTCTATTTAAATCTACACATTTACATACATATTATGTATGTGTGTGTGTGTGTATATATATATATATATATATATATATATATACCTATATATGTTAATGTATTGACATATATGGGAATACATAGGTATATTTATATTATTTATTATTCATTTATTAGGTTTCTATTAGGCATGTCTATTTTGGTTTATTACCTGGTAAGATCTGGCCTCACACAGCGCTACCCTCCCTCTTTTCATATTCCTGCCAGGAAGGTTTGTGCCCTAAAGCCTGCAGGAGTTTTAGCTATTTTCTTTAAATCGAGGGAGAGGTGAACCAGGGCTTAAATGCACCATAAACACTTCCCCATCTCCTAGAAATTCCTGGGTGTGTCAGCTGCTCATACAGGGTCTGTCACCTAGAGAGAATCTACTGTTCTCTCTAAATAATCTTTTTGCACTTTTTTTATGTAAATAGGGACAACTCTACCATAGAAATGCCCCCTCAGGCCAGGGATATAGTTCGGTGGCACAGCACCTGCCTGGCAAGCACCAGGTCCTGAGTTCGATTCCTGATTAAAAAAAAAAAAAAAAAGAAATGCCCCCTCATGTGGGATGGGAAAGAGGTGATGATGAGGACAGCTATGGATGAGTGTTGTCACCTGGGTTTAAATATAACTCAGTCTGGATAGAAGCAACAGGAAACCACACTGGCCGTGTGCTTACATACTTAAAATAACTATACAATGAGCTGAGCGTGGAGCAGTAAATTTGAGCCGCATGCTCCTGTCTGGGTGTTTTTACTAATCACCAAATCCCCACATCATCTGTGCAATCCAAAGACAGCTGCCATCTCTTCAGTGGTTCTTGTCCCTGGCTGCACATTAGAATCATCTAAGGAGCTTTTAAAAAATGCTGATGCCTGGGCCTCACACCACAGCTAAATCTATACATCTGGGAGTGGGACTCAGGCATCTCTATGGTTTAAAAGTTCCCCAGGTGATTCAAATCCACAGTGGAGTTTGAGAGCTGCTGATTTACACTGACCCGATTCTATATAAGCCAGAGAAGTATCCCAGGAACTGGCAGAAAATAGGGGTGATTCTAGACAAATAAATAAATATATAAATGACAAAGTAAGGCTCCTTTCACAGAAACATTTTTTATCATGTTAATATCAGCTCCCAGAGATAGCACCAAAGATATTGGGCTGAGAGAGTAAAATGATTGTCACCTTTGAGGACCCATTTCCAGAATAGTTACAAGGAAACCAGGACACACACACACACACACATACACACACACACCAAAAACACACATATACACACACACATACCTGTGACTGCAAGCAACTTAAAACAAAAAATTTTAATTGAATTTCTGGGCCTGGGGAAGATCAGAACCTATAATTATTTCTTAGCAAACTTGCTGAACACAGTGTTTCCCTCCTCTGGGACGAGATGAGACGGGTAGCATAATGAACTCTCTTTAATTAAAAAAAAAATGTTTTAGGATAATCATATTCTTCTAAGTTACATTACTTTTTTAAAAGGAAAGGATGGATGGTGAGAAAATATCAATTTTCAAGTGCCCAGTGTTAGGATGCTTCACATGGCCCCGTTTCCCATCCAACCCTATATATTCAAAATTAAATCTGTAAGGGGGAACTTGAGTCCCATCATTATTTCTAAAATAAAATGAAACTTTCAAAAATTTTTCTGTATTCCCACTTCTCTTAAAAACAACAGGCAGACTCGATGTCGATTGATTCCAGCCAGGCAAAGCAGTGGGGAGGAACAGATATTGAGGCACCTGAACGGACTCCTAGCCCGACAGCTCTGACCCAGTTTTATGGGATTCTGTAGTAAAGATGTATATGGTTCATGTTTCCCATTAGAGAACTCTTTCCCAGGCCCTTAGGAGATATTTGGGGCACGGGTAGACAGATGTGGGAAAATGCTCCCCTGGATCTTAGGAAATGGAGGAGACTTGGGAAGGCAGAAGGAGGCACAAGCTCTAATTAATTGAAAATACTGTATTTCTCTTCAGGCAGAGGAATAAAACAAAGACATCCATAGAACCAGAGAAAAGTTTCCCTGAGTTCTGCCTCTCAATGGGGTTTGTGTGGATGGTGGCCTTGAAGGACAGCCAATAATCAGCCACAAAAATACATATGAGAAATCTAATTCAGAAGATTTCTTTTTAAGTTTGTTTGCCTTTTCTCTGAGTTTCCTCTTCTATTGTATCTGGGTTCAATCTCCTTAATACTAAGGTTTCAGAATCCTAATGGAGATACCTTTTTTTCAAGAGAAGAAGAAATATACTAGAAAATCCAAATGAAAACCTGTTTTTTTCTCTTAAGCTCTTCCTGCTCCACTTCCCTGGAAGAAAGAGAAAAGGCACAAAACAGCCTAAACCCTATTACTGTGGTTGACTTCACACCAAAAATTACCTGTGATGGAGCCTGCAGGTTAGGATGTGTCTGTGCTCCTGGCTGCAAGCAGAGTGGCTACGTTTAGGCAGCTTCTTTAGCCTCTTAAAATACACTTCAGCTCCTTCCCTAGGCCGTGCAGAGCTGTGTTCTCACAGTTCTCAGAGAACATCCGTGCCATAGTGGTTACCCACTTGAAAAACATCTCTACTTAAAGCTACATTTACACACACACACTTTCTTGAAGTGGGTGGATGTCAGATAGGGATATATTCGCTGGTCTCAGCTGCATTTACGCCATATACCTAGGATTTCCTTAAGTTCCTGTTTATAAATTTAGAAAAGGCAAAGGGAAGGTGGTTTAGCAATTTCTCCCAGCAAGAATATAGAAACTGATAAGAAAAGGTAGTGGGACTGGGAAGCCTGTTTTCTGAGATTTTTACAGGGCCAGGCAGGGCAAAGAAAGACATGCGCGAGCACACACACTCACACACTGCGTGTACACCAGAAACGCTCACCCGCTGTGGCTGAAACAAAACTGAAAAGGTGAAAAGGCCTGGAAATGTACCAGTGGGGAGGGGCCTCACGGTCACCAGCATAGAGAGCCTTGCCCTCCCAGGTCTACACCTGCCCAGGGAGAATTTTGGTAATTTTAATAAAACCAAATTAAATCCTAAAGTAAGACCAGTTGGTGATTCAGTAGGGATGGCCCCAGACCATTATGGGGTAGCTATAAAATAAAAATTATAGATGGATAAGAATAGGAGCAAAGCAAATAAAATCATCTTAATGGAGGAGAGAAGGAACATGGCAGAGAATACAGAAAACTGCCAAGTGTGAAAAGGGGGTTGTTTACAGGACTAGCCAAGGTAGGAGATGTCTGTGTTCACCTTTTCCTTCAATGGCATTTGAGATGGGGGCCTGCAGATGACAGAAAGCAAGACTGGCTTTGTGCATTGTAAGAAAGTGAAGGATATTCCAGTAAAGCAGAAAGAGGCAGAGACGCAGTGCTGGAGAAGGTGCAGGGAGCAAGCTGGGGAGGCCCCTGCTGTCAAGAAACTTATCTTTCAATTAGAGAAGCAAATTTAGATGTAAGACACCAGTAGTCATTTTATGTGCATGTTTCACTTAGCTCTCATGACATCCTGTGAAATGAATAGTATATTACTCTATTTAGATTAGGAAAGTGAAGCTCAAAGGGTTAAGCAACTTGCCCAAGGTTAAAAAGAAAAAGCTAGAATGTTGAGGATCTAGGATTTGAACCCAGGTCTGGCTCACTTCAAAGCCCACTTCAAAGCATATTCTTTCTAACACCATCAAGGAGCCCAGCTATAAGCTGCTGTTTCCCAAAGAGATGCAGTTCTTAGGGGATGCTCGGTTTGTCGGTTTGTCCAACCCACTCCTCCTTGTGCTAAGTCCCTGCCCTGTTTCCCGAACTCCTTCCCTCACCTGAGTACTACTATGGGCAGCTTCTCCTTGGCTAAGGTTGGCTTCTTCCCCCTCCCCCTTTCACGAGAAGAAGACATCAAAGATTGCGCAGGGCCATAAAGAGAGGGAGGGTGTTAGAAGGAGGGAGTCACCCTGTGCTTGTAAACTGGGCGGGGGAAGGGTGCTGGGTCCCACCCATTTCTTCACTGACGCTCCATCTCACTTTCCCCAAAAACTGAGATCTCAGCTCTTCCTTCAGGGCAGGGCACTTAGGCAGAGTGCGGGTAGCTGGGGCGGAGTCGGGTGGGGGTGGGGAGGGCGCACCAGGCAACTGGAGCACCGAGTCATTCTGACATTGAAACGCTGTTGCCAGTCCACCCCCGCCCTGTGAGGCTGAGACATTCGGGTGGGTTCCTTGGGTAGAGCTCCAGCTGTGCTGGCTGGCTCTGTGGCCTTGAGGGGCTTCTTTCTGTCCTCTCAGTCTCTTTCCCTCGCCCTGGGGGCTCTTCACTGGCTCCCCGCACCTTGCTGAGGGGCTCGCTGGAGATCACACTGTGGAGGCATGCTCCACAGAACAGCCCAATTTCTGGGCCACAACTAGGCTTCACAGGTTAAGGGACAACTGGAGACAACAAAGCGTATGTCACCATCTCCTACCATCAGAGCAAACCACATCCTCCAAACTCTTGCTGGGTAGTGTTGGAACCTTCAGCAGTCAGGCGAACTCAGTCCAAATGTCTGTCTTATATGTGAGCAGAGTCGCCTCCACTGGCCTGGGAGCTCCCAAAAGACAAAACTCAAATCTTATCTCTAGAGTATTCCTCCACTGAATGGAGAGCTCTGCACACACCGGGGCTCTTGAAACGGAGCTAATAAAATCCACAGGGATCAAGAAATCCATATTCTCCTAAGTGAATCAGATTATCACAGTTAAAATCTCTCCTTCCTCATGATCGCATTGACCGTAGAACTCCTTTTTCTCCATTGTCATAATTGTTCACGAGCATTTATTGAACATTACTAAACAGGGCGCTGTGCATGGTCTTTGGTAGAAATAGATCAGGTCTTGCTATCAGGAGATGTAACAACTTCATTTTGTAATACACAGAGAGCACAGACCCTAGTGTTTTGGTTCAAGTCTCAGCTCTACCCTTTTCCAGTATTGGACACTGGTCAAATTATTTCACTGTTCTGTGCCCCTGTTTCCTCTTCAATACAGAACTGAAAAACTCCTACCACATAGAGTTATGTGGTGATTAAATTAGATAGTATATAAAACATTTAGTGCCTCATACCGGGTAAGCAATCAACAAGGTAGTTAAGAGAACAAGCAAAAGTTTCTAAGCAGAAAAAAATGGCATGATTAGAGTGTGTAGGATGGCTATAGGAGAGATAATTGAAGGAGGGGAGTCCTTGTTAAGAAGTTTTTACTATAGATAAAACAAAAACACAAGAACATCTTAAATCAGAGCAGAAAGAATAACAGTTCTTCATATTGTTGGATCCTTGACCCCCCAGAAAGAACTGAAACAAACAGTATAATTCAAAAGCTGGACATGAAAAGAAAAGGCCAAAGGGCTTGGTGTATGTAGGCTGAAGAAGTCTGAAAAGTATGAATTTCTGTTTATAAACTCATGACTGGATATTACGCTGGAGGTTTTACAACAGCTTTCTAAAAATCTCTCTCCATATACATAGTTTATATATCTTATATACAATAATTACATATATATCTCCACCCTCCCTCCCACCTTCTTTCACTAACCCAGAACTAGTAGAACAGCAGCAAAAAAGATTTAGATTAGACATATGTTAAAATTAGTAACAGCCAGGTGAATCAAATATTGCAAGGGACTCTTGTTCCCCTCATGTCTTGAGCACCTTGGCATCCAGTCACAGATATGGCCTAGCAGTGGACACCTGGATGGAGTAGCGGCTGAAGATTCATTCTAGGTCAGACTGCTTAGAATGTGCACCAATTCAGCCACGAAATATTATCAGCCTGGAGATGATGGCACTTCTTTCCTGGTTTTCTCAATGTTGTCTTAACCTTGCAGTTCGACGTATGTTACATTTTACACTTCATTTCTTTGGGGGCTGCAGGCCATCTTATCCTATCCTTGTGAGTTAGGAACACATCTATGAATTAGAGATTTTGGATTCTTCGTCCCAGTAATTCTTCAGAAAGGGTCCCTAACTCTTTTGTAGTTGGACAATAAAAAGATCTTCAACCCCTTGTAACAATCCCTGAATTTTGATCCAGTGCCAACTGTCACGGACTAGTTCTGTGACTTTGAGGAAATCACACAGGTGCTCTGTATCTCAGTTTCTTCATCTGTAAAACAAAGGTGAGAAGTCCAAGCACAGAGGTCATTGCATGATTATAAAAGAAAACACTCTGAAACCAGAATATGTTCTTTAAATGTTGGTTATTATTACTATAATGTTTCAGTATTATGTGAAGAGAGAAAACAGAGGCACCTTGCAGGAATTCTGACCCAATTCTCTTTTGACTTTCATATTTTGACTTTTTTCTAAATTAAACTGCATTTCTTAAATCCTCGACAAGCTGAAACACTGGTCTTTTCCAAGTAGATAACACCTAGGAGTATATATGGTTTAGTTGAAGTGAGTGCTCTGTGTCATTCCACGGTGGGAGCACTAGAAGCCTCTCAGACCCCCTGCACGTGAGGTCCTGGAATCATCAGTGCCTTGTTGGTTTTGGAGAGCCCCAAGCCTCAAACCTGGCAGAGGGTGCTGGGACAGGAGGGATTAAAGAGTAAATCCTGCTTGAGGCCATGAAAATGAGGCTTAGAGGGAAGACGTGAAGGAACCAGGCACCCTCTTTCCTGCGAGTATTGTCTGCCATGCTTGTGGGAGGACTGGCAGATGTGGGCCAAAGACAGTGAGGGAAGGAGTAGAGTGCCCATGAGCGCTAAGGACAGCAGCTGTGGTGAACTCCATGTGTTTAGAGTCAGGCTGATGGCTGTCTGGCTTTCCCCAGGAACAAACAATAATAACCCAGTCATCCCTCCACATCAACAACAGTCACCAATGTCCTGCTCCTTTTCTTCCTTCCCCAGGAGTAGAGGTCAGGCCTGGTTCCATTCTGTAGATAGGAAACTGACACATCACCATCAGAGTTAGCTGGTGATAGGTATCCAGTACAGGAAATGTTCCAGATGTTTGCAGCTGCTATTTCATTCACGAGCACAGGTTTACCCCCATAAAGATCTCTATCCAGCCACAGTGGATGCCTATCTGGATCTTGGCAATGACTACAGTGGGAGGGAGGTGGGGTAGAACGTGGGCCCTGTCATGAGAGGGCACAGGGCAGAATGGGGCGACTCAGCATCCCTGAGGGGGATGACGCTCAGGGGGCCAGATGAGGTCACCTCTCACATTTGGAAGCTGTGTTCTCTGTGATTTAGTCTCCCCATGATTTCTTTGCAATTAATGACAAAGAATTTCCAAGTCCCAAGTGTTCTGTCTTGTAAAATCTAAAAGAAAAAAGAAAGAAAGGACTCCCAGGGAAGACTTTCTCCCTTTCCCCAAACTAGAGGCGAGGGGCAGAGGGGAAGCACCTCATTCTAAGCAAGCCTCCTTCCCAGCTGCCAGCCCAGACACCCCCCCCCAGCAAAATGCCATGGACAATGATGTTGTGACTCACGGCTTGGCAAGTGCCAGGATCACGCCCCGGGCTCCCAGATACCACACTGGCTCCTCCAGGTCGCTCTGGCTGGGTCTCCACCTCCTCCTTTCCCCAGAGGCATTCCTCACCTGGCCCTCTCCTCTCAGCCCCTCCCACCCCAAATCATTCTAGGTGGTGGGGTGGGGGAGGGGAGAGCTAGAAGCTGGGGTGGAATTGGGATTCAAGTAAGAGTTCATTTCAGAATCAGGATTAAGGACAGGTTTTGGGCTAGAGGTACTTTGGGATTTAGTTTAGTCAGTAAGTTTTTAACTGGTAGAGACAATAGAATTCTACTAACTTACAAGAATTAAAGTCCTGGAGTTAGCATCTGAGGAGTATTGGTCATTTGGTGGATCCACTTTCCTTGGGACTAGAAGAATTAGAATCTGGTTTAGAAAATAAGAAATGTCAACACTTAAAAATGTAATCAAGAATCATCTCCTAGGAATCTAAGCAGAGGGTTTTTAGAATCAACTGCATTTCTAAAGGCTGTAGATGCCAAAAGACCATTATATCCATCCCCCAAGCACATTGTGCTGTATTTTATGACTTTACTTTGACCTCAGTGTTAGAACTTTCTTGTACACCTGAAGGTCTTTCTCAGATGTCTTCTAGTCTCCCCACCCTAGCCTTCTGAAAGGAATTGTTTCCCTGTCCCATCAGCTTTGGGGAAAAGCTGGAGGAGTAGTTAAAGAACCAAGGCCCTGATGTTCAGGTACCTCAGGCGCCGTCTCGGCGGAAAAGCACTAAGCAAAGCATGCTGGGGATTCCCAGACTGAGACATCTGTCAGCAAGACTCAAGAGGCTCCTCCTCAGGCAAAGGACACACAGACACATAGAAAGCCCTGAGCTCCATTTCTGAGGACAGGAGGAAAATTAAGCTAGGAGCATTGACTACAGGGCAGCAGGGAGGTGTGTGGCAGGAGGCTTCCCAGGAAGTCATGTTCCTCCAGAAGACAGTAATAATATTGGGTTGATTTCCTAGAAACCCACCGTTAGAGACCACATACACACATACACACACGCACACACACGCATGCACACACACTTCAGCACCTCCTTACAAAAGGTGCCAATCCAGTAAAATAAACTAGATGGCAACCCACACACTACTGTGCAAAGCAATCTCTTCCATCTCACAGGGGCCTCAGCCTCTCTTCCTTCTCTCCTCATGCCCCTTCTCCCACATCTGGCTTCTTAAGTGCTGGAGATTCTCCTGCAGAGGGCTAGGAGGGTACAAAGCTGGCATAAACCCAACTTCAGTCCTACCCTCCCCATGAGCAACAGCAAGATGGTGATTAGCAGCTCTCCCCAAAGCTCAGAGGTAAGAGATTTTTTTTTTCTTTCAAACATGTCACATCTGGCACATCTGCTTTCCTAGCAATGATGCATCCCAAGGGGTATAATCAACAGTTGGGGCGGGGCTGGGATGCAGGTCTGTACTGACAGAAGCCTGAGCCAGAGACGCCAAGAGCAAAATTTAAGAATGCCAACTCCCCACACTCCCCTTCTACCCCAGAGGCTAAAGATGAGCCCTAACCCTGCACATCTTTCTGCCTTGGAGCCAAGTGCCCTCCTCACAGCCCAAACCTATTTTTATTTTATTTTTTTTATTATTATTATTATTTTGGTACCAGGAATTGAACTCAGGACCTCATGCTTGCCAGGCAGGCGCTGTGCCACTGAGCTATATCCCTGGCCCCCCCAAACCTATTTTAGGGCATAGAAGACAATGCAAAAATGCAATGGTACATTTTACTTTGGGTAAGTATATAATTCATGTTCTTATCCAACCTTAAACTCCCCCCTGGTATTAGAAAGGAACTGGAAAAGAACCAATCACTCTTTCCAAAGTGTCACAAGCTCAGCAGCAATAGTCAGACATGCTGGTAGTGTCTTCTCCAGGCTTTGTACCACCCCCATTCCTTACAGGCAGCCTCATCGTTTCCTTGCCCCTCTCATCCACAGTCCTTTGAAGCAGGTGGGAAGCTACCGCCACCCACTTTGGACCTTGCATTTAGAAGGCACTACCTAGATGCTTCCCAGTAGCCCTTTGACAAAACACCACCAACCAGCACTCTGACCCCTCTGCCCACTGGGACATTCCTTGTCCTCTGAGTCCACTTTCCTATAATTCCATCATTGAGAAAATTTGCTTCAGTTAGGCAAAATAGCTTTCTTTTATGAAAATTTCTCTCCTTCTACCTTCAAGGTCATTCTTCTCCCTTACCAAAGACACTTGTCTTTCCTTTCTCTCTGGACCTAAACTCTTACCCCAAACATTCCCCCACAAACTCCTCCTGAAGGAAGTTTCTGTTGAAAAGCCACTCATGTGCTCCCTTTCCATGGTCTTGATCCATCCCCTACACTGTCCAGATCCCTGTTTTGTTATATTTATGTGTTTGTCATTGTCCAGGTGTGCATCACATCATTCCCATCATACTGCAGCTTCCAAGGGTGGGGACTCTGATCCCCCCTCTAGTGCTCTGTATATTCCAATGTTTCTTAATTCAGTAAAGGAAGGTAGCTAAGTGTGAGAGAGGCAGAAGGCCTACTACCTACTCTGCTTCCACAAAAAGACAAAACCAATGCACACACACACACACACACACAGAGAGGCACACACCAAGTCATCCCAAAGATGACTGAGCTTGTCAGAAATAAATCATGTTTGGCTTTCAAATGCAACTGTAATTACACGGTATCTTAACTATCTGTGCAAACTGTCAGAGAAAATATATTGACAATTCAGTGAAGGAGGAGGGGGAGGCTGGAGCATCCATTGAACACCACCCTCACCTTCTCTGAAGTCATCTGGAGATAGGACAGCGCAGAAGGGCAAAGGCGTGCCAGGACCGGTCCCAACGCTTACTGAGCCTAATGGTTTTTCAGGTGAGATGTGCCATCACAAGCTCCTAAGTTGGAGGGGACACTCCAGAGGAATTGTATGCATCACTACTTTTGTAAGGTTCTGCAAGCAGTAGCAGAAGGGATTTAGGCTAGATTTTCTGAAGACATCCTGACCAGGTAGATTCTGGAGACAGGCATCAGAGAGATTGAGTCCTGTTCTTTGATAATTGTAGTCTAATGTTTGTCTCCACACAGAACTAGACTGTTCCAGAAGTGAGGGAGAGTGATGTTTGAAATATCCCACTTTAAATTTATAACATTAATTTATGCAAATAAGTCCCTGTATCTTAGATTAGGATTACTTTATTTCTTCTTTGTGATCGTTACCATTTAGGGTTGTGGTGGATTGACAACTGGTGAGCAACTTGTAACACTCAGCTGAACTGAATCAGCGTGGTGCTGGTTATGGAGGGCCCACCTGAGGACTGTTACCAACAGCATAAAAAGGAGAACTGGAGGGGAAGAGGTGCTGCTGTTGGTTCTCCTCGAGGAGCTTGTTGTACTGGCTTTCCTGATAGGAACCTGACTGTTCTCATCATTGGAGGAGCTCAGGACCTCACTGTCACTGTGGATGGCTGTGGTACCTTTCAGGGGAGCTCTGGTCCTTACTTTGAGTGTCACATCCTGGCTCCGGTGCAGATCCCTCAGCCTGCTGGCACAGATCCTTCATCCCACTAGCGCAGACTTTCTAGCTTCCGCCACTGACCTTTGGGCCTCTCGACGCAGATCCATGAAATAGACTTGCATGAGACATTGTTGTGGGCTCTGGGCCTCTAGTTGGACTCGTGGAGGCATTGCCATGGGCTCTAGGTCTTCAGCTGGACTCATACAGGACATTGCGGTGGAATCCAGGCCCTCAGGTGGATTCTTTGGGTCATTAGTGTGTGGACAGATTTCCTGCACTCTTTTTGTATTTGACTCTTTGGGTGGCTACTATAAAATAATCCTATAAATTATGTGTCCTGTATTGTTTCCCTTGCAGCACGCTGACTACAACAAGGGTGATCCTCCCCCAGTTTTTTTTTGGGGGGGTACCGGGGGTCGAACTCAGGACCTCGCACGTCAGCAGGTGCCCGTGCCCCTGAATGATATCACCAGCCCTTTTTCCGTATGTGGGTTCCAGGAGTCGAACTCAGGACCTTGCGCTTGCCAGGCAGGCACTTATGCCGCTGAGCTATCTCACTGGCCCTCCCCCAGTTTTTACTCTTGAACATCCTTCCTAATCCCAGACAGATACCTGCCTCAGCTCCTCTTCCTTTTCCAGGCTACCTTTCTCACACATCATTCTACCATTGTTTTGGAGAAATCAGATCGATGGATTTAAGAAGGAGGACCCCAAAGGTGTGTTGTTCAGTCAAAGGAAAGAAACATGAAAGATGAGGAACCAGAGTGACATGGGAAAGAAGAACAGGTGGAGGGCAGAAGCAATGCCCCAAGGCTTAGAATCTCATCCCTGAGGGACCAGGGGGGTTGGAGGAGGACAGAGGGAGAATGAGAGAAGCAGAGATTTCTCAGGATTCCTTTAGCCCATCCTTGCCTACATTCAGTTTTCACACTTGTCTACTTGATTACTTGCAGCCTACAAGCCACAGTAACATGTTATCTAAGGTGAGAAAAGGATCATATGGCCAGGGATATAGCTCAGCAGCACAGCCCCTGCCTGGCAAGCACAAGGGCCTAAGTTCAATTCCCAGTACAAAAAAAAAATATATCATATATTTATCAACAAATAGCTTATGGATGTTTCTACTTTGTGCATGTTTAGGGATTTAAGTGCCTTTGTGGATGAGAGAAAAAGGAAAGTGGTGGCAGCTAAGGTTGTCACACATAGCAGCAGTGATGTTCACTAGCGATGTTAGAAAACCGCATGGAACTCATCTTTCTGGATGGTTCTGGATAATTCACTCTTACCAGAACTTTCTGACTTAACCAACTCACAAAACCATAACAACATACCCACCCCAAAGTACACTGTATTCTTACTATAAACAAAGAATGTCTAACTAGTAAATGGTAGCCTCCGTTTCTTTAGCTGGCATCTGGATGAACCCTGTTTTGTTCAATACTCCAGCTGTCTCACTTGGCCCACAAATCCCTCTGTCAAAAGAATAAGATTCTCTCTACTTTTCTCTCAAGCCCTATTTTTAAAATTTTGTTCTTTGCCACTTTTTTATTTTATTTATTAGTACATTTTTGCAATATATAATGACCATTTTCATTGTGGGTATTTGGTACATGTACATGATACATCTTAATTCTTTTCTTTTACTACCCTTTCCCTCTTTCCTCTTCCCCCTCCTTCATTTCCCTGATCTTCTTCCCACTTGCAGTAGATCAAGCCCTACTTTAATGTGTGTCCTACATTATCAGTATCTCATTCCCCTAGAGTTGAGGTTCAGAGGCTTATAATTATCATGTAAGTGGCTCTATGGTCTAAAAGTAGTACGACAGTCACATGAGCAATAGAAATTCAAGGCAGCAAGAGAATTGGTATCTTCCTTGTCCCTAATGGTTGGCACAGCCTTCCTACTTCTCCAAAGAGGTTATCTAGAGAAGAAAGAACTGATTGTTTTCCAAATTCCCAAAGATAGTATTTCTATGCCACACCACTCCCAGACTTTCTAAGTTCCTAAAGATCCAGCACTGCTGGACTCCAAACATGGCCAGGCTGAGATTTCCTGACCTGTCCCCACAGAGCCATGAAATCCAGTTATAAGGCAAACAAGGCTGTGTTCGTCCCATAAAACCACCGTGTGTGAGCTAATTAAATGACATCATAAAACAGGGAGATAAATGCAGGCAGCAGGGAACCTGCCTAGGGATGGAGATGGGATCAGATGGGTGGTTGAAATAAAGATATGCCAGGAGAAGAGTTGGGCGTGAATGTCCTCAACCTCAAGATTCTTCAGGAGCTTCCAACTAGCATCAAGTGAAGGATGAGGGGAAGGAGAGTCTGAAGATGGAAAAAACTATCCACGAATACCAGGCCTATAGCAAGCAAAAGGGCCTCCACGAATGGAGGACTTTTCCACTCCTGGTATATTCACTCGGAAAGACTCACAGCAGCTAAATCAATTTGCAAATACACAATAGACCTATATAGGGATATCCATAATAAGGATATTCAGGCACATACATTCTATTTTTTTTTTTTGTGGGTACCGGGGGGACGACCTCAGGACCTCGCGCACCAACAGGCACCCGTGCCGCTGAGCGATATCACCGGCCCCTTTTTCGAATGTGGGTTCCGGGAGTCGAACTCGGGCCTTCGCGCTTGCAAGGCAGGCGCTTAAGCCGCTGAGCCGTCTCACCGGCCCAGGCACATACATTCTAAACAAGACCATTCTCCTCCAACCCATCCTGTCACTGAGTTAGGCATCCTCTACTGAAATACAAACTTGTAAGCCATGATCTCAGAGATTTTCTCTACCTAAAAAAGTGTGACCTAAAATTTTGTAATCTCTGAACACACACAACATTTTAAAATAATGTATGTTCACTGCCCATCCTTAACGGAATTCATTGTGAATGCCATCAAAATGACAGATACCTGGAGAAAATAAAATTCACATTCGTATGTGGTCACATGGCCCAGAACCCTGCTGGTTGAAGTGGAACAAATGAAGGCTGCACCTGGTCAAGTTGCTTGTTCCAGATGAATACTCTAGGGGGAGGGATAGGAGCCCACACAATTCCTGCAATAAGCTTAAATTTTAGTCTTCTTAGGCAAAGTGATGGTGGATCTCAAGAACCCCTTCCACCTATACCCTTTTCCACTCTGGTCCATCTACCTAAGGCTCTCCCTGGGCCTTCTCTTCTCTCTGCTCTCCCTGGGCTCACATCTCCTCCAGAGAAGTTTAACAAAGTTCGTTGTCTCATCCCCATGTTCCTTCCTAAAGATGTTGGTGTTAAAAGGAAAAGCTGGACTTGAGGAGGAGGCCCAGATCAGCAAGACAGATTCAAACAACCTGGCATTCATTCATTGATTTGTTTATTCACTGACACATTCATTCAGCAAGGAATTTTTAAGAGCTTTCAATATACCGAGCACAATTAGGAACTGAAGATATAAAAATGAGTAGGCCTGGCCCGGTCTTGAGGAATGTGCATCTACTTAGGTAGGGCCATTTTCCTCAGCAATTCAAACAGGAGCCTGACATCTTGAACCACCAGCCTCACTTTCACCATTCTCCAGTGAGTTCTTTCTGCTGAATATGCAGAAAACTTGAGCCCTGAATCACTGGCAGTAGAGAGAATGATCTCTCTGGACAACTCAGTTTCTTGCCTGGCTCCAACCTGGCTCCCTGGGCAGCTCTGGACAGGTCATGGGCTTAGTTTCTCTACATGGGAAGCGGGGGAGGCACCCACTGACTAGTTCTCAACTTCACAGAGCAGCTTGGTGATTAATGGGTTAATGTCCGTGGGAGGCTTTGAGCTCTTGGGATGAAAGACACCCTAAAGCCCTGACTCTATTGGAAACTCTGCCCAGCCAACAAGACACCCTGAAACCAGAAAGGGGGCCTTTGATCATACATTAAGGGTTGTCTTTGGAAAAGTGAACTAGAGGGAATGAGTTAAAACAGCAGCAGGAATTAAGGTAGCCTGGAAGAAAGGACTGTCTGGATCCTGAGTGGCATCTCTTTCCCTGGAGTTGTTTACAGATTCTTAACCTGCCCATAGGGTAATCTGGATCATCCTAGGAGCTTCTTTCGAACCCCCTACAGTCAACTGCACATTACATACTCCCCAGCAAATATTAATCCTTAAACAGTTCCCCCAACACAGCATGAATCAAGTCACCTCCCGACTGCACTGCTTGGCAGTAATCATAAAGGACATTCCTTTAAATATTTAACAAAAACCTTTCTCAAAAGTGTTTAACAAATGTGTTTAAATTTTTTATTATATAATTTGCCTCAAATCTATCAAGTATTCATTATCAAGACAAAGTGTAGATATTAAGATTAAAAGCTGGAGTTATACAGTCAGGCTTAAATTCAAAACCTGGCTCTGCCATTTACCATTACATGCCATAGAAGGAGTTGTTTAAACATAAACACTTTGGATCTCATTTTAATCACCTGAAAAATTGGGAACAATAATAATAATAACTCCAACATCAAATAATATTACAAAGATCAAGTTGGAAAATTCTGATACTCCCAAGAGTTGTCAAGGATGGTACAGCAGGAATGCGCAGATACTCTGGTCAGAATGAAAGGTGGTACAACTACTTGGGAAGATAATATGGTATACCTGAGTAAACAAGTGCTCACATATCCCATAACATAGAGATTCCCCTACTAGGTAAATATCCTATAAACTGTGGGCACACGGGCACTACAATGCATGCTCCATAATGTTCAGAGACACCAGGTATGGTGTCATACACCTGGGAGTACCAGCATTCCGGGAGGTTGAAGCACAAGGATCATAAATTTGAGCATAGCTTGAGTAACTTAGCGAGACCCTGTCTTAAAATTTTAAAAAGGGTTGGGGCAAAGGGTTGCTGAGGGCAAAGACCCTGGGTTCAATCCCTAGTATCACACACACTCAAAAAAAAGTTCAGAGCAGCATTATTTTTGAATTCCTAAAAGCCGGAAAGGAGGCAGACATCCCTACCCAGCAGAATGTGTAGGTGATGGTGCATTCATACAATGAAATATGCGCAGCAATGAAAATGAACAAATCACAACTACATGCAACAACAGGGATGACTCACAAATAAAATGTTGAGTAAAAAAATGCAAAACAAAAGAGTATGCACAGTTTGAGTGCATTTATATAAAATTCAAAGCAAAACTGTGTTTTTTCAGGTAAAGAGACCATGATGAAAAGCCAGAAAATTATTATTACAAAGTACTAAATAGGCACCTTTGGGAAAGGGAAGGGATTGTGATTAGAAAGGGACATGAAGGGTATTCTGGAGTGCTAGATAGTTGTGGGTTTTTCTATTAAAGTGCTGGTTACATGGACGTTTCTTTACAATGCCTATATATTCTTTGTGCACTCTTATGAATATGTGTCATATTTCACATCACAATCTAAACATAAAATATTTAATTAGGTTATAAGTGTAAAGTAGTAAATTGTCTTAGTACATACTAAGCTCTCAGTAAATGTTACCCATTATTTATCCATCACTAGTTCAGAGATTATCTGTACCATTGTTTCCTTCCATTAATGATGGCAAATATGTGGCTATGTGTCTCATACTTCTAATAAACACTTACTGACTACATACAATGAATGTACTAGAAAGGGATGAACCAGACAGTATCCACATTAAAAGGAACTCAGTACAGTGATCTCATTGACCTAAGACATCTTCTGATTCTCCTCAGGCTCAGGAAACCATACAAACCATCAAAGTCTCTTTCCACACTCCTGGGTTAAATGTTCACTTCTCACTAATAACATAATCACAAACTGGGATTTGTGCTCAGAAGAGAACCCCCACCTCTAACCCACCCACCCCAATCCTTACCAAATGCATGGCTGCCCCAGACCATAGGTAGGTACAACCAGTATTCACCCAGCTACACACACACACACACACACACACACACACACACACATACACCATGCAACCCACTCACACCCACCCCACTCTCAACCACAGCAAAGAGAAAAAGGGCTGTGATGAAGAATGCCCCAATATATGCACTACCCCCTGCTCATCCCACCCCACCCCACCATCCCAGCTTAAGGGCACAAAATACATTATGACCCTGGGCCTTCGTTTACATGTAACAAACAGAGGTCAATTTATTTCTAAATCACTTTTTTTACGGCTCTATTGAACTATTTGCCACATTATTTATACGTTAATGGGCCAGGCCCCTCTGGGAAGCTCCCCATCTAATAAATAACTTGCCAAATCATTAAGCAAGGTGATAAAATCAAAGCCATTTAAAAATACATCAACCTGCCTTCCCTTCCAGTGAAATAAGCTCCAGGGGACCAGAGAAGAGAAGGAGGAATAAACACCTTCTATTACTGAGTTTGGTCAGGTGTAGTGGTTTTTTTTCCCTTGGGCTTGAGATAAAAATCAGAGCTGGGAGATCTAGATAATCTGGCTACTTACCCACATCCCCAGCAGCTGGGAGAGAGGAAGTGGGTAGGCATTAAAAAGGGTATGGTTAAAAGCAAGCTTCAGGCAAGAAGCAGCAGAAGCAGCAGATTCTCCTCCCACCCGCTGCTTAGGGGTATCTGGGGCAGGCACAGGAGCCCAGCTGGGCAAATGAAGTTATCCTTTAGTGGAGAATTTGAGGGTTGAAAAGAAAGTCCACAAAGGCTTTTGCCTTTCTACCTGTATTCCATCACCACAATTCTCTCTTATGAATCTCAGTATCTATGATTAATCTGAGTCACAGAGAAGAATATTAATAATAATGATTACTGCCTTCCCCCCACCCCCACCCCTCATCCCAAATGGCTCACTACATCCTTCCTTATACTCAACCCACTCAGAGGACCTAGGCAAATCTAGTGCAGCAGTGGTGAGAGATGTAGGCTGGAAGACTTGCCTTTGAGGAGTAAGGAATACTTTCCAAGGGATTTAGAGAGAAAAGGAACGCAAGTCTGTCAGTCTGCCCTTATCTTGAGGCCCTGTGAGTAGATCCCAGCCTTAGATGCTGTACGAAATGATCCAGATAGATCATCCTTGGTTGATGAGAAAGGCAAGACCCAGTCCCAGGACTCTGACTCAGACTGAAAACCAAGCAGAAATATGAATGAGAAGTACAAACTGAGGCTCTAAACACAGAGGGCATGAAGAGCAAGGAAAGTATCTGTTGGATTAGGGAGGTTTAAATAAATATGTAAAATCATAAGCAAGCAAAACATTGTTTAATTTAGTCCTTACAAGAGCTTTGAAAGGTAATTTACAGATTCAGAAAAACTAAAAGATTTAATCAAGGTCGTATAAGATATAAATAGAGGGCCAGGACTGGAACCCAGGCCTGTTTGTTGACAAAAGGCTACACTCTTTGTACTAAATCATTATGTCAAAGAGCAGAGAGGAGCTTTGAGATAAGTTCTAAAAGAAGAGACACAAATGGATAAACAAAGGGATCAGAGGAAGTAGGCTGCCAAATAAAATTCAAGATGTCCATGGCCGAATATTGCATGAGACACATTAAGAAGTATTCATTTTTTATTTCAATGTTGAGTTTAACTGGCATCCTGTATTTTTATTTGCTAAATCTGTCAACCTTTAAAGCAAGCAACTCTGAAAGTAAAGCAAACGGCCTAACTGAGGTGAAGGCAATGAAGAGAAAGAAAACAAGGATTTGCAGGGAGGATGAGAAACATTTGCCTGGTTGGTACGGATAGTTCCATAGCAGGAAGTCAAAAGCAGGAAGATGAGATTGGTCACAGTCAGCCGCTAGGAAGGTCTTAAAGAACGGAAAGCTTAGACTTGATGATGGGGGATAGAAAGGGTTTGGCTCTAAGTTGTAAACTTAAAGGGAAGGAAAAAGGAGTTTTCTATGATCATAGATTTTAAAAATACTTTAGTGTATAATAACACAGTGCCCATATACCCCTGTGTGGTAGGCAAAGCAGGTGTCATCTGCTTCTACTGCCTGTTTCCCCTTGCCCTATCCGCTGGTCTCCACCCTCCTCCTTCCAAACACCAGTATCCTGAACTATTCCCCACTACACTCCTGAACCTGTTGTTACAAGGTCATTGGTGACATCTACAGCAGCTTCTTGTCATTCTTCATTCCATTTTGCCTCTCTTTGGCATTTAACACCATTGACAACCTATTCTATTTGTGGTGACAACTGATTTCTTGTTCTCCTACCTCTTGGATGACTCATTTCCAGTTTCCTTCCTTCTTCTCTGGCTCTTCCATCCTCCTTTAGAGAAATCAGGATTGCTATGTTTTCATGTTTGGGTGCTTTCACTCATTCTGCTTTCAGTGCTTGAATGTGTGCACATGATCCTCAAATCTACATCTCCTGCTGGTTTTCTAGTTGCTAGATTAGAATTCTAAACTGCCTCTCATACGTTTCCACTTACTGTCCCCATTCTAACTCATTCTTTTACTACCACCAGGTCTAGCCCTCTTATTCACTTCATTGCCCCCACTACTTCCAGGATAAAGTCCAACCTGTTAGTCAGGCTTGTCCCTGGCCACACAGTTACAGCAAAAATTAGATCTAATCCAGGGGTTGACAAGCTTTTTCTGTAAAGGACCAGACAGTAAACATTTCCGTAAGCTGCATATGGTCCGTGTTTCATGTTCCTCTTTGTTGTCTCTCGGTTCTTGAGGCCAGCAGTCCAAGATCAAGGAGTCAGCGGGAGCAGTCCCTTCTGGGGGCTGAAGAAGGATCTGCTATGTGCCCCTCCCCAGCTTCTGCTGCTCTGCCAGCATCCTTGGTGCCCCTTGGACTGTGGATGTATGGTCCTGATCTTTACCTTGATCTTCACATGTGCTTCTCCTTGTCTTGAAGACAGCAATTATCTCTCATTTTACTGCACAGCACCTAGCCCGATGTATTATGCATAGGGATACTTTAAAACATTTGTTGAGTGAGTTTAAAACCCAGTGCTGTTTTGTTTTGCTTTAATTTCAATGGGAGAAGAAAGGAAAGGTCTGAAGATTAAACACTCACTCATTTGGGTGGTGCTAGCAAGGTGGGTGATGTCTCTAGGCTTTATTAACAGCCAGGAGGATTGGAAAAACAAAAGGAGGAGAGAAATCCCACAACACTAAGTTCTGTGCTTCCTCCCCACACACACACCACCACCACCACCACTCTGGAAGTTCCATCTCTCCAAGAGGAAACCTAAGATTTTTCCAAGGGAAAACCCAAACTGTCTAGGAGCTATACTTGCACCTGGGGACTTAATTGCTTCACCCAAGTACTAGAGGTCTAGGCATGATTGGAATGGGTTCAGAGCATCTTCAGGTGAGAAGGGACCTCAGTTTCCACCTCCCACCTAAATGGTTACTGTCAGCTCCCAGGTGTTTGAGCAAAGGCAAGAGGGCTGTGACACAGCTATTGCCAAATCAATAGAAAAATGAAAGAATTTGCTTGGGACTTCTTAATGTGGCTTTTTTTATCTTCCAAAAATGTGTCTTTGCCTTCAGAATTATGTCTCATAAATACACCTTGCTGGAAAATAAAGGACGAGGCAGCCTCAGTTAAGAAAAAATATTGAATGAGAGTTGACTACATTATTCCTGCAGCTCATCTGAGACCTGGGAGTTAGAATAAAATAATTTCATCTTAATATCAGCGCCTCAAAAAGTGCTTGTGAAGAAATTTATTGATCTACTTTCTTCATGAAGCTCTGCTTTCTGATGCCTTCCTATCTTTTCTTATTAACTGCATTTGGTATGAGCTGACAGAGAATTGCAGGCATCTGCACTTGGGAATTCCAGAGCATGTTAATCAATAGACTTCTCCAGAAGGCTTGAGGCTGGGATACTTTCACTTAAATACCTAGGTCTAATTCAACTAGTGACCTCAGTGAAATAGGTATAGCGGAACCTCCACCAGGGACCATCCACCAGTAGACCAGATCAGGGCTGCAGCAAGATGCCAGGCCACGCCCAGGAAGTCTACAACTGCCTCCCCCCTTCACTTAGGCTCAGCTGTTTGCACAAGCATCACAAAGCCGTGTCAAAACAACTTGTTAGTTGCAATGCCCCTTTTTCTCCCAGAGGAAGCTGATTCCAGTGGTTAATAGGACTGTTTTAAATGGCTGTCGTATCTATTCAGGAAATAGCTGACAGCTCACAACATAGGGAGTCTGAAGTTGGTTGGCATGGAAAGGTAGCAAATGTGGTATAGACCCTTATTCCTCAAGGTGTGGTCCTGGGCCAGCAGCAGCAGCTTTCTCTAACTTACCAGAAATGCAGAATGGCAGACCCCCACCATAGAATCAGGAAATCAGAAGATGCATTTTAGCAAGACTCCGGGTGATTGGTATGTTATCAGAGTTCCGGGAGCAGTGGTAAGATAAAGGTTTGCTCGTTAAAGCTGTGTGACTTTGGGCAAATTATTTGACTTCTTTGTAGCCTAGTTTTCTCACCTGTAAGGTGAGGCTGGTGACAATATCTCCTTATACAGTAGCTGTGAAACCTTGGTTAACCCATGTAATGCATTTAGAATGATGCCTGGCCAGCAGTAGGCATTTAATGTCTGGGGGTCATTATTACTATTATCCTTGGTGCACTCCTCTACAGCAGAGTGACTGAACTCAAGGTGACAGGGGTTGGGGGAGGCGTATATATGTATGAGTCAGGATGGAGAGAGGTCATTGAAACATGGGGAATAACTTCCTTGATTACTAATGAAAAATTTAATTGTGGGAGCACTAGGCCAAGCCTGGGATGCCCAGAACTCAAGGACAAGTGGCTGGAATTCACATGACACGTGTATTAATATATACTATTGCCAGTCCCTCTGCTAGCACTGGAGATACCGAAGTGAACAAGACAGACAAGGTCCCAGCCCCAAAGTTAGAGAAGGCCTGCAGTATCTGCTAACATGGTGGGAAGAAAAGGTTTATTGATACGGCATTAGTTAGAAATCCAATTATGAGGCATTAGAAATTTGGTTGGGCTCTCTCTGCAGAGTTTATTAACCTGGTCACCGCCCAACTCTGCTTTCTTCCATGCCTTGCAGACAGCCAGCACCGCTCAGTGGGCCACTGCTCAGCGGGACAAAGCACCGTGGAGTAAGAGTGAGCCACCTTAGCAGCTGAGCCCACGGGAAGACCCAGTAGTACAGCTGTTCACACAATCCTAGTTTTCTGGACCTGCCTTCCTAAAATACAGATATTACCATGTTATTCCCCTGGTTTTACCTCTATTGATGCACATGACAATCTATGCTCTAACCCCAAACTATTCGGCATCTCTTTACAAATTACTCCCCACCCCAGCATGCACCCGATACCCTCATTACAAGAGTGGCTGAAATCTGGGGCTCCCTTCAGAACTGGGTTCCAAATCCAAGCTCTAATTCTCACTGTCTGTGTGACATTGGGCAACTTACTCAACCTAAACCTCAGTTATGCATCTATCAAATGGTAATTGTAATAGTGGTAATGAAAGAATGATAAAATAGCTCATATTATCTAATAGCAGGCACTGTTCTGAACGCTTTGCCTCTACTGATTCACCTCACCTTCACTACAGTGCTACTTCATAGAATTGTTATGAAGGTGAAGTGAATCAACACATAAAAGTACCTAGAACAGTGTCTGGCATGAAGTAATATGAACTATTTTTATTATTTATTATTAATATTAGCAAAACCCAACAGGCTTGATTGTCCCTGCAGAGGTTTATTAATATAGTTCCCTCTCCCTGGGATGACTGACTTCCCCTTCTTTGTTCTGCAGATTCCTCCTTCGACCCAGTTTTTCAGGGTTCCACACATGGAATAAACTACTTCTGCTATGCATACCCTCAGAGCCCTCTAAATATATCCCTCAATATCACACTCGTTCTATTGAACTGAAAATAGTATTTGCATGCTTATCTCCACCACTAGACTGTGACCTCCATGGTAAAGATCCTATCTGATTTATTTTGTATCACCAGGATGGACTCTACCATATAGAACTCAGCAGGCACTAAATGAATGTTTGTTGAATGAATAAATTAAGGTCTGACTGAAAAATTAAATACATTCAGAAAAGCCCCTAGAATGGGAAGTTCTGGAAAGAAGTGAGATTGGAGACTAAAATAATCCAGAGATCTTTGGCCCTGCCATTCAGGAGCTTCCTGGACCTGGATTGCCCCTCCCCTCAAGAACACACCCCAATCCCCCCTTGTTACAGACGCACCACTTGCCTCTGGCGGCGACAGAAATAAAGAGGATTACATCATTTGTTACAACAAAATGGTTATTATAGTAATAAGTATAATTAGCATTAGACAATTACAATAATAACACATTTCCTTGATGCAGAGGTACTTTTTTAAAAAACAGATTTATTTAATGTCCCCCACACTCTCCCCATCAAGAAAAAAACAACTCTTTGGGAAGAGCAGAGGCCTCTTTCATTCTGCCAAGATGCTATCTTAATGAAGGAACATTATTGACAAACCCAATAAAATGGGAGCAGATTCCCTTAGAGCAAAATCTCTCTTGCTCTCCCTCTGGTTTCTCTGGGGAAACCTTGTGTCTGTCTTTCGAGGGATTTGGAGAACTGGGTGAAGACTGGAAAAGATGAGACCACGGAGAGGCAGAAAGAGAAGAGAACCCTTCTCAAACAACCAGAGCTTATTAAAGGTTCTTGACTGCGTCCCACCTTTTCTTCCGGAGTTTGACAGACCAGGAAGGGAAGACAAGCTACTTATTCTTGTTGATGACTGAGTGTTTTTGATACTTCTCCAAGCTCTGTAAGAACAAGAAATGAGTGAGAAGGCACAAAGAACTAGCAGAAAATTGTGTTGTAATAAATAATGAACAGGGGACAATTTTGCTCCTCATGGACATACCCATATCAGATGCATATGCAGTCTTATACAAAATCTGGCTAATTATCACCTGCCTTTTCCAAAAATAACTGAGGGAAAGGGATCAGCAATGATATCAGTGCAAGACTAAATATTAGATAGGTGGGAAAATCAGGATACACACAGACATTTAATAAACTTTGTGCATGTATGTTTTCCATACATGTTCACAAACTTAGACATAACCTATATATATACACAGACATATACCCTGTACTTAGTAGGCTCTCAATAGATATTTACTGAGTTGATGAAACAACCCCAGCCCTAAAGACAGAGAAGTATAAAAGTAAGTAGCACAAATAGATAACCTAAAATGCATACATATAAATATTCATACGTAAAATACATATGTGAAAAAATTATATGCCTCTAATGTACATAAAACAGACAAATATCCATATACTCATGTGGTATACACACCATTTTATACATATACATATAAAATTTAGCCTTGCTTTTTTACAATAAGCACAGCAATATATAAGTACTTTACAAACCCAGATTACATAAAAAAATATGGCCACATGGTCACATCTATGTGCAAGTGCAGAGTCATTTAAAAACACATTTATATACATAGATTGGTACATACAGAGTCACAGACAGAGAACAAACACAGAACACAAATAAAACCAGACCAGCTATAAAGATAAGTGTCTCTGCTCATCCCTCTTATCTCCTCTAACTGACAGTGCCCAGAGGCGTGAACTTAATCCAGGGCTCTAGCCCATCACGCCCAGTGCTGGAAGAGGTAAAAGGTTTGAGCCACCCAGTAGAGAATCTGCCCATCTCCAGAGCCATCCACGTGTGCACATGTCTTGTCCAAGTTCCCTATGGTTGGCCTGACCACGGATCACTGGGAGTGAAATGTGTGGCAAGCTACATTCCCAAGTGGTCCAGATAAAGCTCCCAAATCTTCCTTGACTCCCAGATTCTGGCACACTCCATCATGCTTCCCAGATGACTTTTCTTTCATTCTCTTTGAATTTTCAGCCAAATAGGTCTTTCCCCAGTCCAAGGATACCCCCATTCTCATCCACCCCTGTCAGCAAAGAAGACTGTCTTTCCTCTCTTGATACCAACGTTCTTCTCTTCCAAGGAGCTTTCTCAGATCTGTCTCTTAAGACATTCAGCTATACAAGAAACAACCACGTTTGCTTTCTACAAATACCTTTTTGTAAAATGCATGTACTCCTGCTCTCTCCAGTCACATGCTGATTTAATGTTTATTCCATTATTTGTACATCCTTAATAGAGGTGTCCAGACATTGGTCTTCCATTTTGTTTCTGGTTCTTAGGATTCACTGGGCTCACCTGTGAATACCTGTGTACAGAACTAGAAGATTGAAGGATAATTTAATTCAGCCTCTTCATTTTCCAAGTAGGGGAATGGAGATCCAGAAAGGTGAATTGATCTAACCAAAGTCTCGTAAAGGAGTGGCATCAAGGGATGCAATTCCAAGTTCCTGTCTCTCAGTTCAATATCCTTCCACTGTATCAGCGTGTCCTAAACTGAATTTGACAAAACACTAATATCTCAAATGCTAAGTGGTTTTTCCTTAAAAGGAATTCCATAATAACTTGGGAAATATTGCGTATTATGTTCCCTTCTTGAGATTCAAAATGAATATTAATATGTTAAAATTTCTTAGAAGCCCTGTATCTTAAGATTTTAATTTTGCCTAGTCCATTTTTTCCTAAACTGACCTAATCATGTAATACTTTTTCAAGAGCCCCTGTTAATATCATGTGAAACACAAGTGTTTTGAGGATTATACAGTTTAGGAAACACGGTCCTCCTTTAAACACAATATGGGGAGGGTCTGAGTTGGAGTCCTTCCAAAGATAATACATCCTTAATAGAGGTGTCCAGACATTGGAGGGCATAGCTGAGCACAAATGTGAGCATAAGGCTTTTTCCTCCTCTATGGAGGAGATGTGAAGCAGGGTTCAGTGGAAGTAAACTGGGGTATCCCAAGAGATAAAATGATCCAGCAAGGCTTAATGAAAGGAGACAATCAGAGCCCAGAAACTAAATTAATCTAATGGTGGAAAGGGAGAGAAAAGGTAGGAACACAACAAGATGCTACAAAAGGGGGACCTCAAACCATTGAGTGAAAAGATGAGAGCATAAGCATTCTCCATAGCAAGAGTCAGCAAGCCCTCACCATGAGAGACGAGAACCTCACATATAGTGGGCACTCAATGAGTATTTGTTGAATGAAGGAATCAGTGAATAAGGTGACCTGCCTCAAGCAATGGAAAGAGCCCAAGCCAAGTGAATGGGAAGTCCCTGCTAGTCTTCTGCACCTCAAGGGAGGATTAATATTAATATTAATATTCTCTGGGAAGAAGCAGTAGGAACATATGAACAGAGACCTGTAACATTTGGCTGCCTTAATTCTATACGGTCTGAGGGATTTTTCCTGGCAAAGCTCAGCAATGGAATTGAGTACAGTCGATGGAGGGAATGAGTCAGGTTGAGTTGTTTGTTTGTTCTCCAGGGCAGGGACATGCAAGAGTCAATAAACACAGTGGAGCCTCTTTGACTGGAGGTTGGAACAAGAGATCAGCTTGTTTGTTCTAGAGAATTTGAACTTGGGTCAAAATGGCTCTCAAGGCCTCCCTTGCCTGAGGTAGAGACCTCCAGGCGGCAACTGAGGTCATCCGCTGGGCAGCCAGGTAGTAACAATGCATTTCACATAGGAAGGTCCCTTCGCCAGGCTGTTTTTTAAAATCCATAACATGCACTGGACATGCCAGTCTGGCACCTAACACTCTGGCACCTAGTTGTGGGATGTCTCATTATTTAACATGACCACAAAGTTGGTAACAACATCTGGGTTAAGGATACGGCATATCCAAGTTGGCTTACAGGGTGTGGTGGATTGACAACTGGTGGGCAACTTGTAACAGCCAGCTGAACTGAGTCAGCGTGGTGCTGGGTATGGAGGGCCCACCTGAGGACTGTTGCCAACAACATAAAAAGGAGAACTGGAGGGGAAGAGGTGGTGCTGTTGGTTCTCCTGGAGAAGCTTGTTGCACTGGCTTTCCTGATAGGAACCTGGCTGTTCTCATCGTCAAAGGAGCTCGGGACCTTGTTGTCGCTGAGGATGGCTGTGGTGCTTTTCAGGGAAGCTCTGCCTTACTTTGAGTGTCGCTTCCTGGCTCCGGTGCAGATCCCTCAGCCTGCTGGCATAGATCCTTCATCCCGCTGGCACAGACTTTTTAGCTTCCACCACTGACCTTTGGGTCTTCCCAGCGCAGATCCATGAAATAGACTTGCACGAGACATTGTTGTGGGCTCTGGGCCTCCAGTTGGACTCATGGAGGGCATTCCCATGGGCTCTAGGTCTTCAACTGTACTGATGCAGGACACTGCTGTGGAATCCAGGCCCTCAGGTGGATTCTTTGTGTCTTTAGTGTGTGGATAGATTTCCTGCACTTTTTGTATATGACTCTTGGGGTGACTATTACAAAATAATCCTAAAAATTTTGTGTCCTGTTTTCC
Organism: Erethizon dorsatum; assembly: GCA_028451465.1. NCBI lineage: Eukaryota > Metazoa > Chordata > Mammalia > Rodentia > Erethizontidae > Erethizon > Erethizon dorsatum. The sequence goes on from CM051834.1 coordinate 48,536,895, forward strand.
CTGGCAAACCCTGACTACAACACAGGGTTACAGAATCCCAGTACTGGAAATAATCTTAATAGGACATTTCAAATACCCACTGCTTCTAAGCAGGATAACCATTGCCCTAAGTCACACAGTCTTCTTTTTCTCTCCCCAAACACACAGGTAATTTTAACTTTCTCATGCTATCCAATCTCAGGTCTAGGCAGGTAGCAATATAAGATGCCCTATGTGTTCTAGGCCTTGCCCTTAAGATGCTCCTAATCTAAATAAATTGGTAGAATGTAAATACCTTAAAAATGACCTCAGAACACTTATGAAGCAACCAAACAGCAACTATAAACAATAACTGGGCTAAAAAGATACAAAGCCAAGAAACATTCAAAAATAGAAGAGAAGCCAGGCATGGTGGTGCACACCTGTATTCCCAGCACTCAAGAGGCTGAGGCAGGAGGATCACCGTGCATTTGAGGCTGGCCTGGGCTACATAGTGAGGTTCAGGGCCAGCCTGAACTACATAGTGAGACCCTGTCTCAAAAAAAAAAAAAAAAAAAAAAAAAAAAAACAAAGAAGAAGAAGAGGATCTTAGGGAAGGCTACCTGGAAGAGGGAGTCTGGAGCTGTGTTGGACAGGAAGAATGGGCAGAAGGAGGAGAAAAAGTAAGGATTCCCAGCCTGGGGAGGGGAAGAGTTTAAAGGAAGTTTCAGAGACAGAAAATATAGTATGGATGGAAGGCCAGGAATACACATGGATTGGCTACAGTAGACAAGAAAGAAAGACAAAAGAAGTGAGGGGGAGATGATTGATAAGGAAGATTTAGGAATAAGACTAGAGTTTGGGATATGTAGTAGTACAGTGCAGTATAAAAAGCCTTGAAATGTGAGTCAAGAGACACAAGTTCCAGTCCTGGATCTTCCCCCATCTCCCGTACCATCAATCTTAGTCTTCTGTCTGTAAAATAATGACAGTTTGAGAGGATCCACGAGGTCCTCTGCAGTTCCAAAACTCTGCAGTCCTAAGGAATAAGAGACAGTAAGGACTATCATGGTGGGTCCTCCACAAATCCGTTTAATATTTTTCCCTTATACAAGACAAGTCTAAATTCCCTTTATCCCTGTGACTGAATTACAACTCGAGCATATTTACTACGTCAAAGATTAATCCTCTAAACCCAGCAAGCTCGCTGGTTGAGCTGCAAGGAAATATCTCTATAAAAAGAATAGACTCTATAAATTATTGGTCACTTACCTAAGGTTGTTACTAAATTATTTTAAAAGGATATATATTCTGCTCCTACACTCTCATTTCTGTCTTTCTCAGACTAATTGCTTCCTGAACTAGGAAGGGTGTCCAGACGGAGACTTAGGAAGTTTGATATATTCTGGATCCTTCAACTGCTGAGATCCTGGATGATAAATAAACTGCACAGTAGAATTTGAATCAACCTGTTCACAGACTGGAAAGGAGTAAGAGGGTGAGTCGTTGGAATTACCCTCTTCTTTTCCCTTCCACGTTCTAAGCAGCATAACATTTCAACAGGCTTTAATTGAGGAAGTGTCAGCTTTCCTATGCTTCCACCTCGGCCCTTATCATACTATATTTTAAATGTTCAATTTTTCTGCCAATCTCTCTAGACTGAAAGCTCCTTGATGACGGGGATTTAATTTGATCCACCTCTAAGTCAGAGCTGGCACAGTGACTAGCACATGGCTGGCATTTAGTAAATTGTTACTCCTTGCACAAATGCACAGATCAGTGATGGTGAACCTTTTAGAGATGAGTGCCCAAATGTCAACCCAAAACCCACTTATTTATCACAAAGTTCCAACACTGCAATTAAACCTGAATACTGAGATTTTAGTTTAGAAAAAACAACTCATACATTAACATCTTTTGTCTTAAAAGAAAAACACAATAACACATGTGCCATAGGTTTGGCATTACTGGCATAGATGAAGAAATCCATAATCAGATTTGGGTTATTCTAGTTCATTACCTTAGTCCTAACCAGTCTTCCCCTTCTGCTGAATGGATCAGTAAATGATCCTGCATCTGAGTTAGATCTTCTCCATCCCAGTACCCCATGCTCACCTTTACTACAGCTCTTACCATGCTCCATTGTACATTCTGCTTTACTTGTTTATCTCCCCACCAACCTGAAAGCACCCAAAAGATAGAGACCATGCCAGAGTAGCAGATATCACAAATAAGGTACAGTGGTACCTCGCTTCATGAACTTAATTTGTTCTACAATGTTGGAAAAGATGGCCAAGTTCGTGTTTGTCAGCTGATGCAGAATTTGCAAACAAAAACAAAATTTTGCCAAACGCTTCTGTTTGCAAACAAAAGCATTTGTGAACTGAGGTAGCCCTGTAAATTGTTGAATAAATTAGTGAAGCACAATGACTCATCTTTCTGTGTTATAACCAAATCTTTTAGGAAAATATCGAGCCAATTTCTATGATATATATATACAATGCAGAAGGAATCAGATGGGTACTTTTTTTTTCAAATGGGTGTTTTAATTTTCCAAACATGCTTCAGAAAGACAAGAGTTGTCCACACAGACCAAATGATCCAGGTAATTGGTCATCACTCGTACACTGGAGTATATGCATTAATGGTCTAAGATGTACTATGAGGCATGTGAAATGGAGCAAATAATGCAAACACAGGTCCTGCTACCAGGGGACTCCCAGACCAACCTAAGAAAGTTGGAGACCATTAATGCTACACAATTAGCCAAAGAAAGGCATCAAACAAGGTAAGGTTGTGGAGCGCTTAGTTTAGGAAATGAACAGATTGCTAATCATTCACACTTGACCCATTGTTCTCTTACCAGTCCACAAAGGTTGCTTAGGTATAGTAAAGAAAGCATAGACTGCCGGAAGGATGAGAAAACAGCAATCTAATAGCTGAAATATGTCTGAAATGCAGTTTGGAAGAATGCATTTCTTGGGCCGGTAAGATGGCTCAGCGGTGTAAGTGCCTGCCTGGCAAGCGCGAGGGCCCGAGTTCGACTCCCGGAACCCACATACAAAAAAAGGGCCAGTGATATCGCTCAGCGGCACAGGCACCTGCTGGCACACGACGTCCTGAGGTCGACCCCCGGTACCCTCAAAAAAAAAAAAAAAAGAATGCATTTCTTCTTTGGAAGAATGTATTATAAGGGAAGAGAATAGAGCAAAATGTCCGGGCCAAGACCAGAGTGGTGGTAAAATAGGAGGATCTCAGGTCTGATTTGTTAGGGTGTCATGAGATTCTTACAAGAGCTGGGAGTATACTGTAGTGGATCATTAGAAGGGATTGAAGGGGATAGTGGCCAACTAATCAACTGGAAACTAAGACAAACTCTCATTGATCCATAACGGGATCTATATTTCTAAGGTGATCCACATCTCAAACCTACCCAACTCTACATAAAGGTCATAACCCTTGTCTAACAATGATCTCCTCCTTTTCATCTCCATGCTTGCCTCCCCCGGGAAGTCTTCCATAGCCAGTGACCCCAAAATGGACTTCCCCACACATAGATATTTAGAGCTGAGCCAAGCTATTACTATTTATTAATTTCCTGACCTTTTGTCACCCATTATCTGCCCCTGGACTGTATCCTGTCTTGTCTCAGTGGAAAGGCTCCTTTGTGACTTTTGCTCCCAGAAGTCCATCGTGGTAGGAGAGCACAAATGGCCTGTGGAAGACAGCCATCAGATGGCTCTGTTCCCTGCATGGCAGAATCTGCCATGTGCTCTTCTCACACACTGGAGTTATGGAGCAGGAGTTATGGCTCTCCCTGTAAAAAGTCATTATAATTATGAAAAATGTCTACGACTCTTTCCACCGTTTAGGCAAAGCCTCTGGCTGTCCCGATGAGCAGAGATTTAAGATCCTGTTCTCCATAAAGATCGCTAGATAGCCCAAGAGATAGATGTGTTAACGCCTAATTGGTCATTGTTGAGTCATCAAATCTGTGTCAGAGAGCAGGATTGGACAATCCTGACAGATAAGGGAGGGCGGAACACAGTCAAGGAGGAGGGCGGCAAGGGACTAGCTCAGTCCTCTCTTTCTGCCCTGGCTCTCCCTGCACTTTCACTCTTCCTGTGCACAGAATTTCCAAGAACAAGAGATTATTGTTTTTTCCAGACCAGCTTCATTCAGCTCTGCAGTGAGACAATGCTTTCTTTAGTCTAATCCTAACCCCTCATGTTTAAGATTCCACTTGTCAGGCCGGTGAGATGGCTCAGCGGCGTAAGCGCCTGCCTTGCAAGCGCCAGGACCCGAGTTCGACTCCCGGAACCCACATACGGAAAAGGGGCCGGTGATATCGCTCAGCGGCACGGGCGCCTGTTGGCGCGTGAGGTCCTGAGGTCAACCCCCCAGTACCCACAAAAAAAAAAAAAAAAAGATTCCACTTGTCTCTGCTATAGCCTCAGGAAAGGCCAGCAGCCTCCTGTTCTTGGGCTTGCAATACTTTAAATCCATTGGTCAGCATTTTCTTTTCTCCCCGTTCCTCTTGTTCCCCCACCCCAATTCCTTATGTTAATCTTCTCTCTATATTAATCCCAACTTCCCTATTTAATATCCTTTTTTTTTGTGGTGGGGGGATCGACCTCAGGACCTCGCACACCAACAGGCTCCCGTGCCGCTGAGCGATATCACCGGCCCCTTTTTCGTATGTGGGATCCGGGAGTCGAACTCGGGCCCTCGCGCCCTTGCGCTTGCAAGGCAGGCACTTACGCCGCTGAGCCATCTCACCGGCCCTATATCCTTTTTTTTAAGCCACTTGACTTTTTTAAAAAACACTTTTCCAGGGCCAGGGATACAGCTCAGTGGCACAGCACCTGCCTGGCAAACGTGAGGTCTTGAGTTTGATTCCTGGTACAAAAAAAAAAAAAAAAAAAAACCACTTTTCCAGACTTCTCATTATTACAGTGAATATCATATTTCAGAGTGGGCAAACTGTGTTATTTAAACAATAGTCACTTTCAGCAGCAAACAATGAATGCAGAGATATAGGCCAAACTCCAAAGACCGGTAGACTGGGAGATAATAACTGATCCAGTACAGGTGTGAAGGAAGAAGATCTCCCAATTTGTAATTTGTGGTTCTAAAAACCAAGGGATAGAGGACAATCTATGTGGTTAAGGTAAGAGCGCTAATGCTAGAATGTATGAAATCTTATTCCAGGCTTTTAAACACAAAAAAGCATCTCTCCTGTCTGGCTCAGAAAATTTTTCAGGAAGTAGAAATAACTTTGAAGGAGGGCAGGACAAAATGACTCCTCAAGGGAAATCTATGAGATTTCCACTATTTGTGGAAATGGCACAACCATGATGTTTGATGTTTGCTCCCAGAGCAAAGATACTGAGGACAAGGACAAGGTAAGAAATAAGAATCTGAGGTCCTGGTTCCCTCTGTTTGTGATACTCCTGCCCACCACACCACCCAGGTGGTTGCAAGAGGAATGGAGCTGGAAGTCCAGTTTTACTCCCTCCAAATTCTCTGCTGTCATCTACTGTTATTAGGGGCCAAAACCCAGGACACAAACCTTACCACTCTTGGGCAGAAAAGTGGACTATGTGTACCTTGTGGCTGTGCTCACTCAGGAGTAGATTTCCCAAGGTCAGGGGTCCTCCTTCCTCTCCTGCACCTCCTTTCCAACTATCCAAGACAGAAATGAAAATGCTTCATTTAAAACCCTTCTTTCATTTAAAACTTCCCTGGCTTGGCATATTCATAGCCTTTCTGTGAACTTACCTATGCTCCTGAGCCACTGTAGTTAAAACCCATTTCCTCTTCTCCTCATGCTACCCTGCTTTTCTCAAGCTCTCCTGCACTAATCACTCTCCTCTCCTTTCAATCCTGGAGCCCGAAGTCAAAGGAGGTGGTTTTACCCTCCATCCCTGGCTTCTGGCCTCTTTCATTCGAAACTCTTCAAAAACACTTCACCCCTAGTGAGGGAGGATTTTAGAACTTACTGAGCTTCTGCGGTGCTATCTGCCCAGCTGAAGAGGGAGGATGGCAAACAGTAAAAGAAACCTTGCTGATACCTCATCAGAATCTCAGGGAGGTAAAGCAAGGCAGTTAGCCATTTAGCCAAGACCCAGGTGCTCTCTTGGGAGACAGAGGGAGCTGGATGCCCTGATCATCTAGAGTAATTGCCGCCGCCACTACCCTAACAATAATAACCCCAGAACCACTGACAGCCTTTTTCATCTAAAGATCTCAAAGCACTTAGCCACCAGGTGCTTATTAAGCCCTCTTGGGTGAGGTTGGCCCGACGGGTCTGAGCCTTTACTACAGACAGTCAGGGTCAGGGGGTGACTCAGAGAAGCTGAGGAGCCAAATGTTGCAGGGGCAGGGGGCCCATCAGCTTCCTACATGTGGGAAAATGAGCCTGCTTGGCCTGCACTGGGTCTGGACTCCAGGGGAATGGAAAGCAGGTTAGCTCCTCCTTCCACCCCCCCAGTCTACAAGCAGGGTCATGTAGAATTAATCCAACACAGAGCTCATTTACCCCAAATACCAGACAGGACTGTTTACACCCCAAGGACTGGCAGGAGGCATGGAGAAATGGGCATGTGGCAGAGGCAATTTTGGAAGCTAGAAGCAGAAATTAGGAAAACATCTTCTCTTAAAGGGGATGAATTTTGGCTGAGGACACACTCTCTGAATCAAGAAGAGGGGTTTGAGGAGAATGGTTCTGGAAAACACAAGTCTTAGGAGTGACAATGTGTAGAAAGCACTTCTTTGGTTTCATTTTCCTGAGTCAACTTTTCTGTAGAAATGGCCTCTTTACAAAGCCTGCATTGTGTGTACAAAGGGGAAGTTTTCATCCACTGCTTTCTACTCTTGCAGTGTGTAGCTCAGAATGAGATTTCCATTGACCACCCCACCCTGCTCTTCTGCCCCATTTTGGGCCCCCATAACCCTACACCAAGAGCAATGTGCTTCAGGTATATGAACACATTCGAATCTGCCTCCCCCGGTTCTACAGAGATCACTACACTGGAGCAAATCCAGAAGTTTTTTGAGCAGCTCCTTCTGATACAGACCTCAGAGCCTGCCTTTAGAAAAATGGACACAGGGCCGGTGAGATAGCTCAGCAGCATAAGTGCCTGCATGGCAAGCGCGAGGTCCTGAGTTCAACTCCCGGTACCCACATATTGAAAGAAAGAAAGAAAGAAAGAAAGAAAGAAAGAAAGAAAGAAAGAAAGAAAGAAAGAAAGAAAGAAAGAAAGAAAGAAAAATGGACACTAAATCATGGACCATTTGGATATAGCACTAGACAGACAATTTCAGAAAAGCATATACTTCACTCATTCCACTACAACAAAAAACTTAAAAGGTTTTTTCCTGGTGGCTTATGTTTTTGAATAGAGTCAAACCTACATCAGAAAATATACTTTAGAATAATGGCATTTGGTTTAGCAATTTGGAAATACACAAGTGGACAAGACTGTATACCTGCCCTGCTCTCTTTGGATGACCCAAAGCCGAATCATCACTGATTCACCTGGTGGCTGGCGGTTTCTGGAATTTCGACCACAGTCACTTCAAGAAGACTGTATTTAGTGTTTTTACCTGAACACCCCAAACCTAAAAGAAAACAATAGAGTTGCTTAGTGACCTAACCTATGGACTTGGAGGAAGATGGCTCTCTGAGACCAAATTTCAAGAATTAGTGAGTTAGGAAAACAACCCTTGAGGAGAGAAGGTTAGGCTACAGCTCCCCAGGTTTCCTCTAGAAAGCAAAGCCCAGAAGCCCTTAAAAAGGCAAAGATCCCCAGACCTGGTGTCTTGCTCCTGAATACTTCCATCTCTCTAAGACTCTAAATTCAAAAGGAACATTAAATGTATTCTCTGATTTTAGTGTACTCATCAAGGCCATCCCTGTAGCCCTCTTCCCCTGCAAAGGACCTGCTTCTCACCCTCAAACATCAACTGTCCTAGACAGGAAAAAGGTGAAGAAATCCATTTGTCCAGAAATCAGGGGTCCCCACCCCCAGCCTCCAAGAGGTGGGGGAGGTAGGGGAAAGGCACTCATTAGCAAGTTGCAGGTGGTGTTACTAGGGTGTTATTTATTATTTGTTGGCTGCTGAGGCTTTCCTGAGCCTGAGCCTGCAAAGACAGAGCCATTGCCTCAGGGGCTGCAAAGTCTGAGACAGACAAACAACACACAACCCAATCATGAAATCCGCCCCACTGGGGAGCTGGGGGCAACCTTGAGGATAGAAGCCACCCCTCTCTGGGGAGTGCTCTGGTTCCTGAAAGTCTTGAGGAAGGTACAAATGTTCAGCTGAAAACCTAGGCCAGAGAGGAGCAGGCTTTGCAAAGGAATGAGGGGCTCCAAAGACCGGAGGCCAGGCACAGGTTGAGGCAAGAGGTCTTAGAATGGTGTGAGAAGTAGGAGGAAATGAGATCAGGGTTACAGGCTGGGACAGCAGGCAGAGGAGGCGGGTGGGGGGAGAGGCGTTGCTGAATGAATGGGGGAGGCCAAGAGATGTCATCAGCTGTTGCGCGGGAGATGCTGATGCCAGAACACAAGTTGTGGCAAGAAATGAACTGCCAAAGGTACCAAATGATTGAATGAGAGTTTAACCAGAGGAAGAGGGGCTTGGCCATCAGAATACCCTGCCTTGAGATGCTACCACTCCATGACAACTAGCTCATGCCCCCACAGATAGCAGACTCAAAGGAAAAAAGCTAGCATGCGCATGGTAGAATTCTCCAAGACAACATTTGGCTACATATCTCTTTGATGGGAGAAGCCCAGCTACGTGAGAGAGTGAGGAAAGCTCTGACTCTCTCTCATGACCTCTTCGCTAGGGAAGTCATTTGAGAGCTCACTAGGCCCAGGAGTCCTATTCCCTGGAGCCTGCCCTGTTGTCCAACTTCTTAGTCTGGTCTCATCCTCTGTGCACATGTCACCAACACAGGGGCCTTGTTTGAAGGTTTAGTGGCAAAGACAAATTCTAGCCAAAGAAAAGCACCTCTCTCCATTTTTGGTGTTTAAGTATGTGCTTCAAAGAAGCACACACATGAAAGGGAGGGGGAAATGGGGACTGTCAGCTGGATAGCCAGGTCATCCCGGAGATTGGTGAGGTGAGAGACGTCAGAAGCACACTTGGCCCTTGCACCTGACGCAGAGCAACTGAAAACAAGTCTTGAGAGGAAGACAGGATAGACTCCAATCTAAATGAGTCAGTCAAGCGCTGACTGTGAAGATGTCCTTTGCCGAATACAACCTCAACGCCTCCACTTTAACTTATCTCTTTCCCTCTTATTTGGAAAAGGAGACTAACAAGTGTACTTCATTTAAGACCCCTAGGAACTGGTGGTAAAAGGCTCAAGTCAGCTCATCAAATCCTTCAGCCCTTTCTGGACTCAGCACTCCTGCTGCTCTCTTCCCAAGTCTACCAGACTGGGCCAAATGAGGAACTCCAAACAGAAGAAACATGCAGGAGTTTATCTGTATCTCTCTTTCAAAACATGCACCCATTACTCAGTATCTTTGGAGGGCTCACCTCTCCGAACAATCAGTATGAGCAAACATGTAGTCTGTTCTCCTCTGTGATTTGTGCCCAAACAGAGAGGCCAAATTCCAGCCTCTTGTTTTAGAGTCACTATCTAGAGCAGGATGGACTGAAGTGACACTTTCTAAGAACTAGGAGACTCCAGTCTGGACATCTCTTCTGTGGGGACAGTTATAGGGTCACTACCCAGAGTAGGTCTGACCTCCTCCAGCGTATCCCTAAACATGAGTACAGGACAGTCTTACTCCCCGCTTCCACCCTCTAAATGGGATAAGATATAGCCACAACTACAATGCAGAAAAAACGTCTTTACGATTTCCCACTTCCACCCCAAATTATTAATTCCTAAACTGTGTAAACACTGGCACTGGGGAACAACAATCAAAAACTCCAAAAATATTTGATAAATTTTCTAAAGTCTATTTGGCCTTAAAATGGACCACAAAAAGCTTGCATAAAATATTTGCCCATTATATTTAGGCACACATTAGATGACATTTCCTTAACACACGCTTGCTTAGAGCTGTGTGGCAGAAGCAAGCCTGAAGTTACAAATTCCCAGCAAAGATGTCATAGGATGGAAAATAAATAACTGACTATATTGAAATAGCCCATCTCCTACCAAACTCTCAGTTATTCTGCACAGAGAAACCCAGACCCTCCATCCATCCACCAGGGGGCCAGGCGGCCAGCAGTCTTTCCCTATAGCAAGTACAGGGACTGAGAGAAGCAAGCTATCATTTCTAGCCACAGCAAGCTTTGAGGGCACAGGAGGGTCTGTTCCCATAATATTAATGGTGGAATAAATTCTATCCTTCAGTTGGTTTTCAATTTGACTAATTTATTGAAAGAGGAGGCAATCAGTCCAGGCACAGTGGAAAACTTCCTAATAGGAATGGTGGACTTAATAACCTCTAGAATCTCTGGGACTACGTACTTGGTTGTAATAAAAGCATAGAATCTGTTCTTTTTTTCAAGCTAGATATCCTGAGGCAGTGGGACTGGCACAATGACTCTCTGCTTCCTCAGCATCTTGAATCTTCATGCCTAGGAGAAGCCAGATCCAATATCCCAGAGGTGAAGGCTGCAGTGTTATTTTATAAACAAGCCCTCCCTATATCAATGCCACTTACTGTACTGGAAGCCGGTATTAAGTGAACCACTAGTGTAGTGCATCAAGGGCTTATTGAATATTGATTCCCATTTACGTGACAGCAAAATGGCCCAAGAAATCTTCTCTGGATGCCTTAGCCCCTTGATAAAGAGGGTGTTAGTTTTGTTTTATGAAGCCGGGATCCAGGCCAGTCACATCTTATAGCTCCACTTACTTTTATTTAATAAAAACAAGGGATGGTATGAATGAGGAGGGGGAGTGTGTTGTATCATGTTGTTTTTCAAGAGGATTTGATCTGTTAGCAAAGCAAGAGCAACAAGAGTTAGATCTTAGGCAGGATTTTGCTTCAAGCCATGAGCCAAGGAAAGGAACAGAGAAATCCCAAAATGGACAACCCCAAAGGTAGATATGCATCCCTCCTCCATGAGCTAGGGATGAGGTAGGGATGCGACTTTGCTGGCTAAAGAATACTATACCAACAAACAAGGGAAGGAGATTGCTTTTGGCAGCAAGAGCAGAAACATAATCTCTCTTTAGGGAATCAGAAATCCAAAGGTCACCATATCCCTTCCCCATAATGCCAGATCTCTTCTGACCTAGCCCTTAATCTAGAGTATATGAGAATTCCTCCTGTTCGCCAAATTTTTCAGAAAAAAAGAAATTACATTTGCGTTCCCACATCACCACAATTTCTAGCAGAGAAATTTTTCCTAATGTTAAATATTAGTTCTATTCATCCATTTCTTCAAAATGTTCCCCTTGGAAAATAAACAGTACTTTAATGGAAAGAAATTGACATCTCCTTCCCAGAACAGAATGAGGCAGGGGCTGAGGGAAGACAGGAGAAGTGTAGAAGGTGAATCTCCTCCGGGTTCCCTAACCCTACCCCACCCAAGCTCCACTTGTAAGGTTAGACACAAGTCCTCTCAGTATGGAGGCCGAACCCCATAGAAGGCTGTGGGGGTCTCTCTAGAGAGCTGTAACCACAGAAGCCATTCCCCTCCATCTTGACTACATGGGGTGCAGAGGCAAAGGGATGACAAGATTGGAGACATGGCAACAAGGGGGTGAACAGGGAAGCTGGGGAGTGACCACAAATCGGTCAGCCTGCCAGGAGCCGCTGACCCTGTTTTAATATCCCAGAGGTTGGAGGCGAGAGCAGAAATCACAGGCTCCAGAAAAAACAATCTTTGAAAGAAAATTGCCTGTCTCAGCCAGAGATATATGAAAGTGCAGTTACAGTCAAGGGGGGGGAGCGACTGTAAAACTACACCTGGTTATTGCACTGACTGGCTGACACCATGATGCTTTTGCACTCCAAACAGTTTTGTTTGAAATGAAAAATCCCTGTGGACTTGAGTAACTAAGATGGTGTGGGGTGCAGTAAGTAAAAACCAGGGTCCAGGGCTGGTCAGCATCAGGGTGGAGGCAAATGTGATGGCCGGGTGGGAGTGAGATGAACAGATTGCAGGGGTGAAGGGGGTTGGATGAGACCAGGAATTTAGAACTCATGATAGCAAGGGCCAGAAGACAGGAGAGTTCTTATGCCAAGTTCCACAAAGGAACTCCCCATCTCAGTCCTCTGGCAGCCTTTGTCTGGCATTCATGCATGTCTCCGCCTTTCCAAATGACTGTACATCTCTTCATTCCTTCACTTATCTTTTACTGTTTCCCTCTCCCTTGTCCGTCTTTCTTTCGCCTTCTCTCTGCTTCTGCCTCATGTTCATTATCTGCTCCTGTAACTGTAACTATGTTTGTGTCTCTGTCTCCATGGTATCTCTCTCTCGTTATCTTTTCATTTTTCTTACAGTCAACCTTACATGTCCATCTATTTGGATGTCACTCTTTCTCTCCCTGGTTCTACTCTAATGCAAAGTGGCCGGGGAGCAGAGAGAGGAACTTCTAAAGAAAATTGTTACCTTTTATTAAGCACTTGCTAAATGTCAAACCCTCACTTAAACATTCTTTTGTTTAATTCTTTTTTTTTTTTTTTTTTTTGGTGGGTACCGGGGGTCGACCTCAGGACCTCGCGCGCCAGCAGGCGCCCGTGCCGCTGAGCGATATCACCGGCCCCTTTTTTCGTATGTGGGTTCCGGGAGTCAAACTCGGGCCCTTGCGCTTGCCAGGCAGGCGCGTACACCACTGAGCCATCTCACCAGCCCTCTTTTGTTTAATTCTTAAAATTAGTCTCGGATGTAAGCCTTTATTATCACCATTTTGAAGATGGTAACGTAAGATCAAAGAGTCTAAGTAATATAATACAAAATGCATAGTTGAGATTCAAACCCAGGTCTGCCTGACTTTAAAATCCTCACCTTTAACAATTAATAAACAAGAAAAACCTGACAGAAAAGTGGCAAGAGTGCAAGTCAGTAGGAAAGATATTGGAGAAAACTGTGGAGGTTGGAGCAGGTATGTTCCAAACCAATCCATGGAAGAAACTAAATGTCATTCTTTAACCTGCCTGCATCCGGCCTGACAGACTAATTACCAGCTTTGTCAAGGAGGACAGCATCACTCTCACAACCCAAAAGTTGAATGTAAGAGAAAAGAGGACAACCTGTCCCAAGAGGAACATGCTCCACCCCCAGCCTGGGCCTATTTTTTATCTAAACTTCCGTAAGTCTGTCCTGTCCAAGTGAGTCCTCAAACTCTTTGTGGGAAAAGACTGTTTCCTTGTCGTTTGGAGTAACACTATCTCTTGCAGCCAAAGACACCTGTTTATTTGTTATGTGTAAATAACACCATCGGAAGCTATATTGGGTCACAAAATTCTCATACTGGAAGACAGGACTTTTACCTATCCCCAATCAATCTCTCCTTCATTTTAAAGCTCCCTCTCTCCATGTCCCTCTTCATATAGCTTTGCTGTTCATAAATTTTTTTCTTAGCCTCCTCTCTCACCCGCCCCACTGCTGCTAGAACTGAATCTTGGTGGAAATTCTCTAGCCATCCAATTCTTGTATAAGGCATAGTGTCTTCTAGCTCCCATGAGTACCTGGCGTGTGCCATGGAGCCTGAGATGGAATCTCGGTTATCTCAGCATCGTTACAAATGGAATAATTGGTCATAAAAATTATGGAGTCTGTTGGAAAAGAAATAGCATGCATACTCATTATAATTCTTAGATAGTTTCTCCTGGCTAAATTTTCATGTTTCTCCATCTCCCCACTGTCACCAATATCCCCCCCCGCCTCCAAGTGTCCAAAATATTGAGTCTTCCCTAGAAAGAAGCCCAAGACAGAACAGACTCAGAGCCATACAATCTTATCAGAAGTTTGCCCAATTGAACCAATAGAGCCTGACCTAAAAGTTAAGGAGTTTTTTTTATAAATGCATTCTCCTTCTCTTGTAAAAGAACTACATGCAAATGAGTCAACATCTCAGATGCTTTCTGAACTAGAAAGGTGGGATTCCCTTAGATTCTATTCCCATCAGCCAGTCTATGTTGACATTGGCATTAAGACAGAGAGAAGAGGAGAGTCCACTCTTGTCTGCAGGAAGGCAGGAGGGAAAACAATGATCATGTTTAGGCCACAAACACTGTGTCAAATCCTACAGTAAGACCCAGAGCTGGTACAAAATACAAGACTGAGACATCCTGGTAATAATAACCAATTCCATGCCATCCCCAGAAGAAAGAGCAGTGAATGATATTATTATTAACTCTGAATGACTGAAATGCTGAAAATTATATTCTGAAAGACCTAGGCTGTGACTCCACTCCTGATCCTCACCACCAGGCCCCTGTACCTCACCCTGCCACTTCCAGTCATGCAATAACACTCAAGTACTAGATGCCAGCAAGTGGTAAAATTCAAAGAGAACTGCTTCAAAGAGTAAGTACCTTTGGACATGACAAGAGATACACATGAGGTCTTACTCAGCAATGTCTAAGGCCCCTGCTCCAGAAATCACCACTAGGAGACCAAGAAATATATTTCTCCACCAAAATAACAATATCCAGAGACCCAGAGGCCTGGAAAAATGTAAGAAGGATTCAGAGTAATCTTTATGTGTGACTCCGGGGAAACAGACCACTTAGTTACATTATTTTCCCACTTTACAGACTGCAGAGCACAGCTTACTCCAAACTTTGCCTTTCGGTTACTTCATAATCCCTTCATGCCCTAGAAAGCAATAAGCCAAGTGGATCCTGATGTCCTCTCCTCAAGGTAGCCAAGGAGGGCAAGGCACTAGCTAAAGAATTCAAACTCCCACTTCACAGCCTTGGCCTCAGCACATCACAGCTCTAATACCAAGAAGTGGGAGAACAAGGGAAGATGTTCCCCACTCCCTTGATTCCCAAAGGAAGAAAGAACAGAAAAGAGGTAGGCTGGATATAAGCCAAGCAGACTCAGACTGGCTCCAAGTATTCCCAGCTGTAGACTCAACTTCTTGGAGTGAGAGCAAAGAATGAGACCAGACGATTGCTATGTGAAGAACAGGTTTGACTCCCACACCCTGTCTCCACTCTTCGTGCCTCTCCTCACTCCCTCTCAGTGGGATGAGGAAGAAGGAGAGAATTACACCCGCTCCTCAGCCATTCCCAGCCACGGTCAAACCTCCTACAAAAGATGAATCAGCACCAGCCATGGAGACAGAAACCAGAAGGTTATTTTGAGAACTGGAGTCCTGCTTCTCCCTTGGACTTCAGTGAGAAATGTCTGCTTGGGTAAAAGTGCTTAATTCTGGGGAAATGCCTTCAGCCAATCTGAAGGTACATTTTAGGGAGCTCTGCCCCTTTTCTGCCTCATTGCAAGACAGACAGCTAGGGAGTTTCTCACTGTGTAAGTCTTGAGCCTTCCCCTTGAGACCACTGACTCCCAGACTCTCTCGGCTTTGGAGAGTCAATTCCCAGCTTTCCGGGCAATTCTGTTAGAGAGTCATAAATTCAAAGGACATGAAATACCAGTCTTCCCAAAAGCATCCATACACTTTGAATGAAGTCTACAGATATTACTTAATTTTTACTTATGAACACTTGCAAAATAAATCATCCGTTACCCCTCCTACAGCAGTGCTTCTCAGACTTTAATGTGCATGCCAAGAACCTGGAGATCATGTTAAAATGCAGATTCTTACTCAGTAGATCAGGGCAGAGCCTGACATTCTGCATTTCTCACATGCGCTTGAGTAACGTTAATGCCACTAGACTCTGCACCATACTCTGAGTAGTGAGGATCTGGAACAGAATACACTGAACTAAGAATGCATTCAGTGGATGCTTTGAGGGCACCTCCAATCCGAGAAGGATGTAAAACACAGATAAAGCAAGAACAGGATAAGAGCAAGCAGGCAGACTACACATAGTCTGGGAAAGGGTGAGGTCATATAATAGAGGCTGAGGCGTTTTAGGACATGAAAATGGAAAGGAATATGAAAGTATGGGCCAACTGGACTGAGAGGAAGTGTGGGGAGAGCCACACATGCAAAGGATCAGATGGGGAAAAGTGACCTTCATGAGGGCTGGGACTCAGAATTGCCTCTGAGGGAGGGACTCTGAACCAAGAAGTGACAGAAGCTCATTGGAATGAGACCGCAGGCACTGGTGGAGAGGGTCTTGAATCTCAGTCAGAGGAGCTGAGATTTAACAAAAGAAGAAATAGAGCCTCTGTGGTCAGAATGGTGCTTTAAGAAGCTGAGTGAAATCATAGTAGAGGAAGGATGCCAAGAATGGCAGCAAAGGGTAAAGGGGAGCTGGTGTTTAATGGGCATAGACTTGCAGTTTGAGAAGATGAGAAAATTCTGGAGATGGATAGGGGTGATGGTTGCATAACAATGTAAATGCACTTAGTGTCACTGAGCTTCACACCTCAAAATGGTTAAAATGCTGCATTTTATATTTTATATATATTTTACCACAGAAAAAGTCATAGTGGAAGCAGAAGCCATAAGAAGATGGCACCACTATATAAAAGGACTAAGCCTACTCTAGGCCGAGGACACGATGAAAGATGGGCTTCCTGGAGTAAAGATAAACTTTGGAACCATCTCTCAGTCCCCACCCCTCCCCACCACCATAATATAGGCTGTGTATGTTCTTAAAGATGTGAAAGAAAAACAACCACATTACAAATGGGTTTCTGTTCTGCCTTTGAGCCCAACCTGTTCATCCTGAGTCATTAGGAGCAGCTCTGCAGGTGCCGTGTGTGTCTCCTCGCTCAGCAGCCTGCAGATAAAAAAGCCAGCTCTGATGGGGGAAGCAAGCTCTTAAAATGCCCAGGCCCAGAGTCCTTGGGAATATGCAGCTGTTTTCTGGCTCTGCAAAGACATTAGGGAGAAGAGGGATGACCTGAACTAGCAGAGAATGGAAACAAACTGTGAAAAGAACCTACCAACCATCAAAGTTGGAAACATTCCCAAGAAGAAAATAATGGCTTTCCTAAGAAGCCAAAGAAGCCAAGCAGGAGCTTGGCTTTAAGTAGGAGCGTAGAAGCCATGGGGCGGGGGTGCATGCTTGGCTAGAAAGGGAGCTACAAACAATGGAAAATTAGCACAGTGTATAGATGTTTCTACCAGGCCCGGGTTGTGAAGAAATAAACTTGTCTTAATGGATGAGCCTAAAGCTAGACAACTGGAATAAATTCTTTTTTTTTTTTTTTTTTTTTTTGTGGGTACCGGGGGGTCGACCTCAGGACCTCGAGCGCCAGCTGGCACCCGTGCCGCTGAGCGATATCACCGGCCCCTTTTTCGTATGTGGGTTCCGGGAGTCGAACTCGGGCCCTCGCGCTTGCCGGGCAGGCGCTTAAGCCGCTGAGCCATCTCACCGGCCCTGGAATAAATTCTTGATAGGATTATGAGGGACTGAAAAGGGAGTCTAAGAACCAAAAACATTTTCTTGGGTCAGACTAGAGGCAGGGGGAGGTGAAAGGACAATCTGGAAAATCAAGGAGCTGTCTGAAACATTTTCTGTGAATCCATGAAATGGAGAAGCAACAGAGTGATATCCCGATGCAACCCACCCAAGAGGATTAGCTCAAACAACCAGGACTCCAAATTGCTGCCCATCCTGGGATCCAGAAAGTTGTCTGCCCCAAGCAGCATCTGCCTTTCCTCTCTGCCTCCACCCTCTGTGGGTAATGGAGTGAATCGAGACAGTTGCTCTTAAGTCATTACTAGGAGCAGGGCTTGATGACATTTTCTGACTCAGGACAGCCTAGTTAGACTCTTAATTTCTCTTGGAAAGCCATCATCCAGGATCAAGCTTCACTACCACTCTCCCATGTAATCCTCAGGCTCCCGCCAGGTCCTCATGGCAATTCCACTGTCTCCAGTGATAATGCACTGTGACATTTTCACCCCAGGTGGCTAAAGGTTGCTTTTGGAAACCTTCCCTCAATCTCTAGCACTACAGTGAAAGGCATTTCTTTTCTCCAAGGAATATTTTATAAAGGGACTCGGATCTCATTGACTATAGAGATCAAAGAATGGCTTTCTGTAAATAATGAGTGAATAGGAAAGAGACTAAAGATTGAGGCAGTTCAGAATTTTCTAAAGTTATCTTCTGAGCTGTTCTATTTGTAGGAGAAAAAAATCTCTCCTACATTTTTTAACAGAGAAGTGAAGAGGGAATCTTATCTAATATTGACAACATATTTATAGGGCTATTACATGAATTATTTCAACCAATCTTCACAGATACCCCAGGATGTGAAAAAAGTAGGTATTGTAGTGATGCTCATTTAAAAAAGAAAGATAAGGGTATGGGTAAGTAAGCTAAGTGCAAAGAATAACCTGAACTTCAGGAGTAACTAAGGTTAGGCACTGTGAAGAACTTGACCGTCTGCAGAAATTGTGAAACACTGGAATTCACCACTCAGGGAATGTGAGTCAATCTGACTTGTTACAGCTGAAAGAGGACTTTGGAAAAAGAAGGTTAAGGGACTCCACTTGTCATATTGTGTCAAAAAGCTCTGGAATTTGTGTGTCTTCCCTACTGGACCTTAAACTTCCTCAAAGAGCTCAGAATCTGAGCTCAGAGCTACCCAGAGGGCCTGGCATTTAATAGATACTCAATAAATATGTTCTGAAAGAATGGGTTGGGGGAGGAAGGTAGGAAGGAAGGGCTATGAGCATTGTAGGGAAATGAGCAGAGTTGAGAAGAAACTAAAAGGAGACAGGAGTAAAGGGTACTGGGGAAGGGTATTGAAGCTACAGTAATAGGAAGAAGGAAAGCAGGCATTGGCGGGACACAGAACTAGGGGCAACCAGGGCAAAAGAACTAGGAGCTACCAGGACACCAGTGGAAACAGAGCAGAAGCAGGCCCACAGAGAAGAAAGAGGGCATCAGGAAACTGTGCAAGAGCCACCCCCCATAGCTCCAGCGCTTGGTGCCCCCTGTTGGAGGAGGTAACTTCTCTAGGACCCTGTAAGTCAGGAGCTATGTTGGATGCTAAGGATATGATGGATGAAAAGAACTTAGCACAACACAGACAAGCAGGAGACATATATTTGTTCAGCAAACATCCTGTAGCAAATCTCCAAGGATGGAGGAGCCAGCTTTAGCAACCGCTTCACTCCAAAGTCACTAGACAAGTCAGGCCGGTGGAAGGAATTTGGGGAGCACATAGGAGCCACTGTGCCTAAGACATGATCTCATTGTGCTGGGCATCTGGATACCCACCTCGACTCAGAGCTGATTACAAGGGGGTATAACTAGGACAAAAGTCAGGGTACTCTGGGAGAAGAATCAAGTTTGAATCCTTGATATGCTATGTGGTTTTGGATTTTGCTGTTTTTGGTTTGTTTGTTTGTTTGTTTTTTAAAGAGAAGAAAAAACAAAACAAATCAAAAAAAGAACAAATTTTCAAAACAACATAATATGAGGGTAACAATGGTTAATACATTACATATTATTATCTTTAAGTTAGTTATTCAGGATACCAGACATTAGCATTCAATTGTCCAAACATTATTGGCTCAAACCTTACTCTTCAATGAACTAAGTAAAATTGGTAGTGTATCTATCTTAACTTGTTTTTGTTTTTTGTTTTTTGTAAATCACTCAAGCTCTGTGGCCCTCACAGGAAAGTAGATAGAATTGGGCAGCCAGGATTTTTACAATATCCAGGGCTTACTTGTTAGACACCTGGGCCATAGCAGCAGCCTCTTCACTGGCATTTCTTAACCACTCACCAGCATCAACCTCTTCACTCTGACCCTGCTCCCCATGCCCAACAACAGACAATTGCATGAAGGCTCCCTGAAGAGCTGGCGAGATTCAGTGTGTAAGAAATCAGCCCCATGACTGTGAGGAAAATGTGAAGGAAGATCACTGGACCATACGATACCAAACTTAGTCTCTGGTGTTAGACAGGCCCATCTGTCCCTATTCACGTTAGGATGGCGCTGCTTGATGATGCTTCCTGGAGCTCCAGACCCCTCTGGTAAGAAGAGTCGCAGCTCTCTGCTGCAGCCATGCATCCATAAACATCTTGAATGTACCTAGAGGTAACAAAAGAGATAGCTCAATTAATATGGGAGCCTAGAGACTCTACCCTGTTAAAGACACCTGCCCTCACAAATCTCTTCAGTCTACCCCAGATATTGATTCATTTGAGGAGATGAGAAGGTAGCATTTTTCCCTTACAGCTTCCCCTGACATGCTGCAGAAATCAGGAGACTAGAAATGAAAATTTCGGCTATCACCATGGAAACCAGCGGTCTCACGTCTCCCCTACACACACACTCCCCCATCAACTCTTTCCCTCCCACCTTTAAGTCATATCAGCTCATAAGATTTTTCTTTGTGGCCAATACACCGATTCATTTGGAACAAAGAACAGAGAAATAGCTGGTAAAAGGCTGACCCCTGGCTCTCTGACCACTTACCTAGGCTGAGACTCCCTCCCAGATCATCACATCTCTTGTCTCACACAGATGCCCTTGATCCCCACTATCAATCTCGCTACCCCTCTGATCCCTTCTCCCTGCTTTCACATAGTTTCCCCTGGCCCAAACTTATCTATTGGTACCAAAATGCAGATCCTTTATCTTCACAAGCCCCACTTCAGATGCCCCACACCCTCAGACTGCCATTATCTGAGTCCAGTTGCCTCCATCCTATCTGATTCAGCTTCCAATCACCTGCATGAAGACCTACTATGTCCACAGCCCCAGGACCTCTCATTTCCACCCAGTTACTCTCCATTCTTCATGTTCTCCAATTCAGGATCTTCATCACCTACCCTGCCCCCATATACTCAGTCACTCCTCTATGGAAAGGGGCCATACAAAATATCAATTATCCTCACCATACCTCTTCCTTTCCCCCTTCAGTCTTAACCTCCAAATTGGATGTTTGACCACCTGGGCCCTTGAGAGAAGAGGGGGAAAAGAGGGAAATCTCTCTCAATTCTCTCTTCTCCTAACCCTGGTTCTGCTCTGGTCCCCACAGTAGGCTGTGAGACTTAATGAGAAGGATCTGGAAAGATCACTCTTAGATTCTTGAGAGAGGCTCCAAAGACTACTCCGTGCTGGGAGAAATTTTATCAGCATATTTTACGGCTTTGTTTGTTCTTCAATTTCTCTAGCTCGCACTCTTTATCCGAGTCTCTTCAGTCATAAAACAACCTCAAAAGGACAAGCTGAAACTGAGCTACCTAGAGGCACCTTAATGCCTTCCCTTTGCCACACCCGTGATTGGGAAGGGGCCCCTGGATCCTTATGGTTGTCCCTCCAACCTCTCCCACCCATCCACCCACCGAGTACTCATCTCCACACATGTATTTCACTGCCTCCCCATCTGGGAAAATGGAAGCAGAGGATGACTTGGGGTCAGGGAGGATCAAGGCTTGTTTAGAGCTTTGAGATCTCTGGATGAAAAGTAAAAAGGGTGGGGAGTTATGAAAAAGTCAGGTGAAGCGTCTGGGGCTCAGGAGCAAATCACTGTCCACTCCACCCACCAACTTCCCAGACTGAGGTTCCTAGTCTTTCACAAATGAGTGCAAAGTAGATTTGCACTGAAGCATGAGCACTTTAAGTGAGCCTGAGCAAAACTGCCCAAGCATTTACTTCTTCTCTGGGACTTGAAATCTGAGAATACAAATATGCATCTCAGATAGTCTCCATCCATTTCAGCCAGATGACCTAAAATTTTTCCATGAAGCCCCCGCCTATTATTTTTCTGATCAAGATCAGGACTTCAGTAGAGAGAATTACAGAGGACTAAGCATAGGTCTTTCATGTTTCTAAAGAGTAATTTAGCCTCCCCTCTGAAGAACATGTACAGAGCTGGTAACATCAGAAGACATTGAAGGTGACTCTGCTCTGTACTCTCTCCTTTCCCAAGGTTACCTTCAACTTTTTAGCTTTTCCTCCTGACACTTTTTCTCAATTATCTCATCCATTTTCACGGCTTCAATTACTGCTTCTCTGTGAATGGGTTCTGAATCTATCCTTCCAGATCTGACCACATTCTCACCAGTCTTCTGCTTCCAAAGTATGATAAATTTTCCTGGTGGGGGCTCCATCAGCACCTCAAACTAACTTAATCTAAAATATAATTTATATTCCCTTCAAAACTAGCCTCTTCTAGCTTTTTTTTTCTGTAACAGGTACCACTATTCTATGAATCATCAATGCTGAAAACCTCTACCTCATCTTTGACTACTTTCTTTTTCCCTAAGTTCCCTTATTAGCCAGCCTCCCCACCACTACCCCATCAAAGTTCTTTTCATGCTTCCACAATGTTGGTACCTCAGGCCAATCATTTCTATTCCCATGCTATTGTCCTAGCTTAGTCTTTTAGCATCTCCCATCTAAATTTATACACTAACATTATAACAGATTGCCCTGCCTTTCATCTCTTTTCCGAGTTATCTGCCCATTGCCTCAAGAACAATCTCCTCCTTTAACCAGTTTTTGCAGGTCTTTTCATTCCCTCAGCTACAGCCTACAGTTCTATTCCCATCTCTTCCAATATCCTTACATGAACATTCTGTGTCAGATAAGCAGATCATCCATTCATTTATCTGTTGAACAGATATGCACTGAATATACAGTTACCATGTATTTGTCAGGCTGAGAAATCAAATGAATATATATGTATCATCCTTGACCCTATAAAACTCAGAGAAGCTGTGTTTAATGTCTGTAGAATGTCTTTTATGTTCTTATTTCCATAATTGTAAGCCATCCCATTCATTTAGAATATTGTGTCTAGTCTTAAAATTTTCCTTAAAATCCTACCACTTCTATGAAGCATTCCCTAGTGATGCCACCACAATTCTCCCTCCTTTCTCAGAATTCCAAAAGCACTTAATTTCTGAATCTCTCACTGGGCATTGTTACGCTGCCTTGATTTATAGTTTCCCAATGCTACTTAAATATGTATGTATATTTTTTTCAGGTGACTTCAAGCACCTGAACACTAGAGACTGTCTTTCTTTTTGTTACCACGACATTTAGCCCAGTGCCCTAACACATGATTGTGCATGTAATAAGAGACACCATGCTTATCCACTGAGGAATAGAATTTCCGGGAGAGAAATGCAGTATAGTATCCTAGAAAATGCAATGGTTCTGAAGTCAGAAATGAGTTTGCCTCCCAGCTCCACCAGTTGTTAACTGAGATATTCAATTCTGAGACTAGTATACACGTTTTTATGAGGACTTAATGAGAAAACATCTGGAAAGAGCAAAGCAGTGCCTAGCACTGAGTAAGTGCTCAATAAATATCAGTTTCCTTCATGTCAGTTGGGTTCTGGTAAGAAGGAAGGATGGATGGAATGGCCTGCTTTGGGGGCCTCCCAGCTTCAGCTTGTACAGGTCCATGAGAACACAACTGAGAGTGAAGCACTACTTGGCCACTGCTGGTTTTCTTTCCATTTTTGTTCTTGAAACCCTTAGCACTTAGCCTACTTTTATTATATCCCAACCCCCTTCCATAAGAAGCTCACTACTCTACTTTCCCCCAGGCCCTGCAAGCTAGAATATTAGTGCCAGAACCCTGAGTCCAGAGAACTTACCTTTTCTGTCCTCCTGTTTCCCAGGCCTGACATCATCTTAGTAACCCTTTCTGAAGATGCTTAACCCTTCTAGGGTATCAGATCCCAGCATCCCTGCAAGGAGACCATCATTATCCTCCTCAGCCTCGGCCAATACCACTCCCAGCCCCACAGATACTATGAGAAAGTTCAGGAACAGTGAATTAAGCAGCAAAGAGGCCAGGGAGAGCCCCAGGGTTCACCACTACCACCTCCACATTTCATCTAAAATAAGTCAAGTGTCATCTAATCTGGAAGGAGAGGAGAGGATTAAAGGTTCTCTCCATTTTCTTTAGATCCAGAAAATGGTCTTTAAAAAACAAAGAAACACAAAAAGGGCCAAATGCAGGAGTCCTGACCCAGAGGAGTTGTCCTCTCCCTTCACTGCCACCACTAGCAGCAGCACAGGTTTCCATCAGGGCTGCAAGAGCTGCTCTAATAGTGAAGAAGGGGGAAGGGGAGGGATGAGTCAGCTGGAGTTGAAAACAGAGGGTTTTGTTCAAAGAGAAGAAAGCTGTGTTGCAAGCTCTGAGGAACAATGTGCTCCCTGTATCTTCACCCCCTCCCCACCCAGGAGGCCTCCACCTCTGTCTTCTCCCCACACCCTGGTCAGGTCATTGACCACGTCTCTAGTCAGGAGCGGGACAACAGAAGAAGCCTCCCAAGAGCCTCTGGTCTCCACCTAGTCATTCTCCACTCAATGGGCTTAACCTTCACTACCATCCTGACCTTCCCCCTTCTCAGGGGCCAGGAGTACTTCACAATTATTCCTAATTTCAAATCATAATTCCTCAGCTTAAGCTTCAGAGCTCAGATTTGGTACTGCAATTCCATAACGCTTATTCTCTGCTTAAAGCAAAGCAAAACCTGCTTCTTCTCTCTCTCTCTCTCTCTCTCTCTCTCTCTCTCTCTCTCTCTCTCTCTCTCTCTCTTTATCTATATCTATCTCTATCTCTATCTATCTCTCTCTTTCTCTCTTCCTCCAAACATGCAGACATCTGCCTGGCACATCCTTTTCTCATATCTATCTTTCCTTTCTTTCAAGCCCTGCTCAGAATTCTCCTCCTCCAGAAAGGCTTCCCTAAGCAAGCCAGATCCCTAACACCAATACTTCATTTATACTGTGTTCTTTTAGTATTTGGAATCCAGTTTACAACCTCATTTGCATGCATTTCTCAAGCTGACTTGTGTAGCCTGACTCCTTCTTAAACTAAGAGCTCCTCCTCCCCCTCAGTAATTTTATGTTCAGAATCAAGAATAAAAAGAGTCCGCATTACAGAAGTATGAAAAAAATGGGTTAGGTAACCTGGGGAGGGAGGAGGTGGACAGTGGTGTGTAGAAGATCACGTAGGTGGGACTATGAGATGTAGCTTTGATATAAGAGACACCAGAACATGAGTACTGTCATTAAGCTTTTCTTCATTTGTCTGTCTCCACATACTTCTGGGCTAGATGTTATATAGAGAAACTATACACACAGTTTTCCTGCACTTGAAGGTCTCATATCACAATGATATAATAAACAAAGGACAATGAACACCAAAAAAAAGAAAAAAAAAAAAGAAAGAAAGAAAAATCAGAAGATTGTAGGGTGATTTTTTTTTTTTACTTTTTTGGGTGGTGGTAGTACTGTGGATTGAACCTAAGACCTTCACACTGAGCTACATCCCTAGTCCTTTTTTAATTTTGAGATGGGGTCTTGATAAACTGCTAAACTGCCCAAGCTGGGGTTGAACTTGGAATCCCCCTGCATCAGCCTTCCAGAGTGATGGGATTACTGGTATGTGCCACCACACCCAGCTTGTAGGCTGAAATATTAAATAATAATATCTCACAGAAGTAAGTGTAATTAAGAATAAAGATCAAGATATGTGCAAAACAAGAAAGGAGGGCAAAAACAGGGGAGGGATAAAGAAGGGAGGTTCTGAATCCCATCACAGTGAGACCAAGGAAGTCACCAGCCTTCCTCTAAAACCATCCTTGAAACAAAAGAATTTTTGGAATGCTTTGAATGATAGGAAAAAGATGGTTTACCAAAGGGTATAATCCTTGTTTGAGAGAAAGGAGGAGGTAAACAAGTAGAAGGGGCTCACAGACGATGCACTAGAGCCAGGTGGCAGCAGAGCTTTCCTCCCATCTCAACCTCTCACCACTCAGCGCTATAACCCCAGCCCAGCATAGCTCCCTGGAAAAAAACACTGTTCCCAACAGGACTGGACTGATCTGAATGAGTTCTACCCCCATACACACCCAAGATCCCCTCTTCCCTACTGGAGGACAGAACTTCAAACCTGAGAATAAATAGTCCTTACAACTATATCATACTTTACAATTTTCAAAGCATTCTTATATCTGATCTCATCTGAGAGTCCCACTCCCTACTAAATTTCTGTTCCACTCTCTGTCCATAAAACTTAAACTCCGTATCACAAATACACAGGGTGCTCCTAATACTGTGAAAGAGGTATTACTCTTTCACAGTACCTGGTACTTAGGTGGTGCCCCAGTAACACTAGGGGATAAAAGAACAGTCAAAATTGATCAAAGTCTTAGTTTCAACAAAATAGGGTGACATTTGATATCATAAAAAACTTCCTATTCAGAAGGCTGAGGCTGGAGGGTCACAAGTTCAAGATCAGCCTGGGCAACTTAGCAAGACTCTGTCTCAAAATAAAATATAAAGAGGTTGGAAATGTAGTTCAGTGGCAGAGCACTTTTCTAGTATACACAAGGCCCCAGGACCTCCTAATTGTGTGAATGAAAAGATAACAAGAATCAAAAACATTAATAAGTCACAGAATTTGTCCACAAATTCTCAGGCCAGTGTGGGCCTTCTATCTCCAGCTTCTAAGAAAGGAAGGAATATCCCTACTATGTCAGTAGAAGGTACTCATACATATGATATGTCATTTATCTAAGCCATACTCCAACTTTTCCTTTGAGAAAGATTGCTTATGCTTTTTTCTTTAGCACCTACAAAAAGGGTAACTTCACATGTTTTATATGGTACCTTCCTATTTCCATTATGTTTGTTTGTTTGTTTGTTTTGTACTGGGAATCAAACTCAGGACCTAGTGTTTGCCAGACAGGCACTGCGCTGCTGAGCTAAATCCTCAGCCCCTACTTCCATTATTAAGGTTTTCCTTTTGACTAGGGTCATTACTTAAATGTGCAATTTAAATGCTGTCCATTCAAAGAATCTCTTTTACAACACCTGCCTTATTTTCACCCCTACATATATCCCACATATATTTTTTTTCTTCTCTTGGGGTTTCTGGCTTCCCTTCCCACTCCAAAGGCAAATAACCCTCCCTAAACCAGTAAAAGGTAGATGAAATGAAAGAAAGGATGCTGGGTTAAGGTAAAGGCCTTGAGCCCAGAGAGACTAATACAGGCAGGAGGAGAAAGCCACCCGCCCTCTGTCAAGGTGGCTTTGCCTGCAGTTTTTATTATGCATCGATTTTCTTATCCATCTTCTTTAGAGGCTCTTAGATCTTTGGGCTGCGGCTGTTTCTCCAAATTGTCATTCACTCCAAGCTCTCTAGCTCCTTGCAGCAGCTAGCTAACAGAGAGATTGCAGGGGGAGGGGGTGGAGAAAGAAGGCAGCCAAGAGAGGTGAATGGGGGTTGCTAAGTAACTGTTGCCAAGGAGCCAGTACCAAGGAGCATCCCAAGCTGCCTGCTTATTCCAACCTACCCCTCTTCCACACTCTCCCCTCACTTAAGTTCTCTCAGGTCTATAAAGCAGCTTGATTCTGTCACCTTCACCAGCTGCAAAGCTTCTTCCTCAGCTCCTCAGGTAGAGGGCTGCAGATTCCAGTGCTTAAAGATCCCCCGTTCCTAGACCTGGGCTAGTCATCATGGGTACCCATTCATCTTTCAGATGGCACAGTCGAAAATAAATGACTAAAATTAATTTAACTAACAAAAAGAAAGATCCTGTCTCCCTAGGCAGGTTATTTTGTTGTATCTGTTCAGAGGTGGGCACAGCAGACAAGTGGAGAGCCAGACAGTGACCACCTTCCCGAGAGGCTTTGCGTCTCCACAAGGAAGTTCTATTTGACCTCAAAATTTGTGAATTCCAAGAACACAAGATATATCCTGTTTCAGAATCAAATCCAACCCAAAATGACATTTTGGTTATTTAAATTTTGGATTATCCATGATTGTCCCTTCAACTGCTGCAGAGACTCCAAAAAGTACTATATAATATTTTACAACAAATTTAATTGTGAATTCTATTTCATTCTATAAATATTAGAAGCTCACATCCCTTCAGGTTGGTAGGGCAACTACCTGGCAGGAAAAATTAGTTTGAGTAGGGAAAGTGTCAATGAGTTATGCCAATTAAGAATTAAAACTTTTTCACAAATAATCCAGAAAACATATAATCATTCTTCTGTGAATAACCCCGGGTAACCCCAGAGTTGCCGTGTCTCTGAAGCTACTTTAAAGGTGGTTAGGTAATGATCTCAAAGACCCCATTCCCAAACTGCGTAAGGGCATTCCCTTCACTAAGCCTACAGTTTCCTATTATATGCCACATGTTGTTCTGGTACAGTCAAAAAGGGTCCTCATCTTTGATCAAAAGGGTCTTTCAACCATTCTCCTATCATGACTGAGAAAAACAGGTCCCAGAATCTAGCAGAGTTTTCCATTGCTAAAAGTCCATGTATCTTAAATTTTCCTGATGCTGCTTCAAGCCAAACAGGGAACTAAAGATAAAAAGTATTTTCTACCTAAAGCTCTCCAAAAGATAGTTGTACCATACCACACAGTGGTGGTAAAGAAAAGGTTTGGGAGAAAAACAGACAAAATTCCACGAGCAAGGAGCTTACCCTCTCTAAGATTCAGTTCCTCATCTATTAAAAAAGTAATACTACCCATTCCATGAAATCCTCATAGAATTAACTAAGCAAAATCATTATCTCTGGCCTACTTAGAATTGGATAAGTAGGGCTGGTGAGATGGCTCAGTGGCGTAAGCGCCCACCTGGCAAGTGCGAGGGCCCAAGTTCGACTCCCAGAACCCACATAGGAAAAAAGGCCCGGTGATATCGCTCAGCGGCACGGGCGCCTGCTGGCGCGTGAGGTCCTGAGGTCAACCCCCAGTACCCACAAAAAAAAAAAAAAAAGAATTGGATAAGTGGACAAATGAAATAGGGAACACAGTCACCAAAGAATCGCATCTTCCTATGTCACTCACCTTCCAAAATTGAGTTAATTATCAGTGAAGTGAACCCAGAAGGCTAAGGCTATGTCCAAGGAGTAACATGAACCCAAGAAGATAACTTGAACTGAGGCTGGGGTAGAGTTCAGCCATAACCCACGCCACCTCCTCAAGGATCACCAATTACATTACAAGCCCACAAATATTGGGATTAAATAATTGACAAGAAAAATGGGTAAGTGGACATTGCTCTATAGGTCCAAGAAGATTTTGCCCTGACCCCTTAATCTATCTATGCTCCTGTTACCTTCATCCCAGCCCCATCTATCTACAATGGGTCAAGAGGCAACTACCCATTAGGCCACCTGCGTTAACACCTAATTCTCCCTAAGAGCCGCTCCTGATGCCTAATTACCATGGCTTTGCTGTGCCTGATGCCTACTCCCTCGTGGATCTCCCAACCTCTTCGTAGGTGAAGAAAGTTGGGAGGAAAAAGAGAGAAACTGTAAATGAGAAAGAAAGACAGCAAGAAGAACTGAGCAAATAGTGAGTGGAGGAGGTTAAAAGGACCAGAGGTGAGGGCCGGTGAGATGGCTCAGCGGCGTAAGCACCTGCCTGGCAAGTGCGAGGCCCAAGTTCGACTCCCAGATCCCACATAGGAAAAAAGGGCCGGTGATATCATTCAGCGGCACAGGCGCCTGCTGGCGCACAAGGTCCTGAGGTCGACCCCCGGTACCCACAGAAAAAAAAAAAAAAAAAAAAAGGACCGGAGGTGGTGATGGAAGAGGTTGCAGGGCAAGAATTTCAAAACTAACCAGCAAAGAGTGAAGTGAATGAATACAGAGAACATTCTCCTCAACTCCTCAGTAGTTGCAGAAAGAAAAAGGCCAGAAGAGGAGGAAAAAGAGGTAAAGGGGAGAGGAATGGGGAGATAGGTAGACAGCATTTCTGCAGAAAAAGGAAATGAGTTTAGGTCCAAGGGAGAAATTCCCAACGCAGATGCTGCTTTAGGTTTGTAGATCCTTTCAGGGAAAGGACTTGTGACTTCAAGAAGCTCCCCTGACTGAGATGGGTGATGGGAATATCTGCTCAAGTGTAACTTAACAATATAAATTTATATGATGTGAAAGAAAGGATCAGGGGAGTTATTAGCAGTCTGGATTTTTGGAAAGTGATTGAAAGATGGTAAAGTGAAAAGTAAAGCAGTAGAACATGACTTCTACTAAAATTTCCTTCTCTCTCTCTCTCTCTCTCTCTCTCTCTCTCTCATCCTCTGATTCAAAGAACCCAGAGAAGATAATTGTACTCTTTCCTCCTCTATGCCCATCCTCTCCTCCTCCTCATATCATCTTCTGAACACAGGTTCATGGGAAAATCTGTCATATTCACCACATTAATGTCAACCCTGCCACCAGAACTTGCCCTGACCTGCCCCAAACTAAATGTCCTAATCTATCTGCCTAAAAAGGGAAGAAGTAACACTGCCACCTATGGAAGGACAGACCCCAGAAAATATTTCTAGCTATGAACTAGAACAGTGGTGGCGAACCTATGGTACATGTGCTGCAGCAGGCTATTTGTATCATTGAAAGCTCTAAAAGGTTCACCATCCCTGAACTAGAACATCAGTACATCCCAAGTCTGGGCTCCCTGGGTCCAGGCATCAGCTTAACCATTCTCTTTTAGGTCATCCTTCCCTTTCCTCTTTTGAGCAGTGGTATTTTCTGTTCCACCTCATTTACCTTGCACCCACAGCCTAAAATTCCTTACCAGCTCTAAAACCAACTTCAGCTCATAATCTGAGGTTCTAGCCCTAGCACAGATGAAAGAAGGTTTGTGACTACTCCTGTATGTTCCTGGCTTTAGGTACAGCAAGTAGTCCAGCTTAGACAAGAACTTGGCTGTTTGACTTCAAAGGCTAAATAAGTAACATTTCTATAAAGTATCTGTCCATCTCTGATGATCAGAAGAACTCCGTCCTGGATACGCCTTAGCAGCTACAAGAAATTACGGTTCTTTCTCTTCTGATAAGTACCACTTCAATATCTTCTAAGGATAGGTTTAGACCCTGGGAGCAAAGAGATGGGGTTTATCTTGAAGCAGGAGACTAGAACAGCCTCTGTCCTTGTTCAAGACACCGCTTGCAAAGAAGCTCGTCCTGATGGGGTCAGGGAAGGATGAGGAGAACTGAGGACTTCAGTTTGAGAACATTGCACTAACAAGATCTTCTCAACAGTCCACAGTGCCCCTCAGCATGTCCAAAGAGGTCAAGTCCTTTGTGAAAAGAGCCTGAGTCACCTGAGCTACTGAGAAGTTGACTGAGCCAATAACCAAAGTGTGCTGTCCTAACAGGAAGTAGGGGTTGGGAATGTCACCAATCCTCTGCAAGAGATATGAACTAATGCCACCAACATTTGTGGCAGGAACACAGGGACAGGAAAGTACTCAAAAGAAGGCCTTAGTAATGAAAGAATTATCTGAGGCTGCAGGGGAACTGCCAGATGGCGTACTTATTCCCACAACTCTTGTTGTCTCCAAACTTGTAGCAGAGATCTAGAAATGACCAAGGAGGCGCACTAAGTCACACAAAGGATATCCTCCCCAAAAGCCCAAAAGCTGTGGTGAGCTACCCCAAGTACAGAACCCAGAACCTAACAAGACCAAGACAGGAGGTAAAGAAGAAAAAGAAGCCTCTGTGGCAGCAATTTGCCTCTGTCTTTGTCTACCTCTGTCTCCATCTCTTCCTCGGCTTCTCACATCCCGGGGCATTGCTTCAGAGGCCTCTACCTTGATCTGTCTCCAAGTCTCTAGCAAGATCAAAGCTCTTAACACCTGTTTTGCTTGCTAACTCAGAGGCTAGAGAAGAGGGGCAGGGTTCATCCTGAGGCAAGGGGAGGGCCCTGCATTCCCCTCTTCCCAAAGCAGGGGCGAGGTTGGGAGGTTGGACCAATGAAGGAACCAAAGTAAGGTAGAGTTGGCAAAATTGCCCCCTGGTGGAAATGCTGTTATTCTTAGTCAATTATTGATTTTTGTTGTTGTTATTGTTGTTGTTGATATTCAGGTTACAGACTGAATGAACTCAATAATAGTAGGGTAGCTATATTCCAGTGACCGAAAGGTTTTTCCCAATCTACTTATTTAAAGAAGTCTCCCTATTAGTCTTTATCATAAAACTGTTTATTTTATTCAGATATTTGTCATAATTTGTAAATATTTGAATATTTGTTTTCTTGCTTATTGACAATTTCCCACTAGAAAAGAACTCTATATATGAACAAAAGGAAGAATAAATTATGAATAAATAAAGTATGAGGAAACAAACTTAGCAGTGACATTTCAAAATTTTCCAAATAAGATGATATATAGACCTGGAAGTACCATGTCCAGATTTTATTAACAATAATATTTATAATGTTCCTCCTCCCAAATCTATATCTATACTTTTCCCTACATATGTTTACTACTCATCAAATTTATTTAACAATTCTTTAGCTCTATATTAAGAACTGTGTAGAGAATATAAAAATATATAGGACATAATCTCTGTACTCCAGAGGCATACAGTTGAGTAAGAGAGAAAGGGAAGACATGACTACAGCTGAAGGCCACAGCAAGACTGCCACTCTCCTGCTGGTGAGATGGCTCAGCGGCATACGCGCCTGCCTGGCAAGTGCGAGGGCCCAAGTTCGACTCCCGGATCCCACATACGAAAAAAGGGCCGGTGATATCACTCAGCGGCACAAGCGCCTGCTGGCGCGCGAGGTCCTGAGGTCGACCCACAAAAACAAAAACAAAAAAGACTGCCACTATTGAATGCATAGAGGAGTCAAAGAAAAGAGATGGCTTCTGTACCAAAGTTGTTCAGAAAGTCTCTGGAAAATGGTAGCATTTAAGATGGGATGTGATGATTGTGTAAGATTTTCATAGTCAGAGATAGGGAAGGAGAAATCCCAGGGAGAAGACACAGCCAGTGAAAGGATTTCTTGACTTTGAATATCATTTGACCTTGAACTTCCAATTCATTATTAAAGATTGAAATGCAAAACCCAGTTAAATTCAAGATAAAACTATGGAAGCCTGAGGCTTTGATTAGGAAAAAGAAGAATACAGACCTAGGTCTGTGCTAAGGTTCCATCTGTCCCCACTTCTTTTCTATCTGGTCTCATTTAAGGAATAGACGAGGTTCAGACAGGACAGGACGCCCATTATGCCTCTATCTATATGTCTCTCTTCTTCCCTCTCCCCCCACTGAGTTCTTTATTAACAATGAAATGATTTCTTAATCTCATTACTGAGAAAAGCACCAAGCACAGAAGAACATATGCTATGCAAATGAAGTCAGATAATTTGCATACCTGGGGAAAGGGAGAAACCCCTCCTCTCTTCATTCTCTAGAGTCAATTTTCCTCGATCTTCTGACACCATATGTCAATAAATATCTATATTTCCTACTGCCCTGGACAGGAGATGTTGTTAAATGTCAAATGTAAAGTAAAGTTTGTCATAAAAATCCCTCATAAAAAAATCTCACAACAACCAGCACCGGAAGATGGAGGAGGGGAATCCTCTGTTGTGACTGCCTCCTGCTAATGTTCAAGTTACCCAGTCTCCCCCATCTCAATCTTTTTGTAAAGTTTCCTAAAGAAGTAAACAGATATTTAGCTCCTCTTACTACCCTTGCTTCAGTGATAGTTCAGTCTGAAGTTTTTAATGAGACAGAACCACTATTTGAATGACCAGTTTCCCACAATCTCAACTCCAGACTTCCTAGTTAGTCTAATTTTTAATTCTCCTCTTTCTGGGATGGCCAAAGCATACCATCCCAGTGAAAAACCAAAAAAAAAAGTAAATGACATGGTCTTTCTGAGTGCCTTCCATCAAGGGGTCCTAGTAGAGCACAGGCGGTTATGTACATGATGTGCAATTTGGGTAGTAGGCTAGAAAGTAAAGGACAGGAAAGCACTGCCTGGCAGCTGCTGTTTCTCTTTCTCTGCAAACCTCCTCTGATTATAGCAGATTTATAGGGGCTCCAAAGCAGCCCAGCATCTTGGCCATAAACTTCCCAGAAAGAAAACTCATTGAGGTTCCCTTGAGAGGTGATGAAAAATAAATATCAAGGTTTGGTACAAACACATCAGCCAGGACCAGGGGTGGAAGCTGGCCAGTTCCTTATAGCTGGTTTAACTCATTCAGGATTTGTACACACACCATACACAAAAAGTCTAACAAAAATACTCATGTTTATAGACTTGCTGACATAAGAATACTCCACTCCTGGATGCACATATCCAGTCAAAGGCAAACACAAACACACATCTATATAGAATGCACACACACAGCCTTCAGAGAGTTGCTTTATACCCAGCCTCACCCCCTTTCCAAACTACTGACTACAGGCTGGGGCACAGTGAAGGTAAATTGAGGAAATGTCTGAGTATAAATAAGTTTGTATGTGTCCCAAATGTGTATCCGACTACATTCCAAAGAGCAAATAGAAACTGTTTTTTCATTATTCACTATTTGGAATTATCCACCATCTTGATTGCCTCTAAACACACCATCACGTTTCAATGGTCATCTATCTGTTACTAAGCTGCTAACACATGCAAAATATACTCCAAGGTTAGCAGCACAAGCTGTGCTCAAACTTGGTGTAAATGCTGGTGTCACTTCTTACTTTGCCCAAGTGACTCTCCAAACCTTAATTTCAACTTCTATAAAGTGGGGATAACAATACTTGCCAGATAGAACTGTTGTATTACATTAATAATTATGCAAAGCTCTTAAAACAGTGTACAGGTCATAGTACATATTCAACAAACAGTAGCCATTATTGTCCTCATTATATTAGGCATTGGAGATATAAGGAAGTAATGAATGAGAGATATCCTTTTCTTTTAGGAGTTCTAAAAATCTCATGAGATGAGACAGATACAGGGAGAGTGAAAGACCACAGAAACCTAGAAACTCTTATTTGAGGCCTAACGTGCAACTTACTCCACCAAATACAGTTTTGTTTTGTTTTGTTTTGTTTTGTTTTGTTTTGTTCAGTGCTAGGAATCAAACCCAGGGCTTCATGCATGCTAGACAAGCACTGCACCACTGAGTTGCATCCCCAGCTCATGTTTTGAAATGTTGGGCAAAGGTTGTAACGCTTTGATGAGACTGTTGTTTTCTTCTATCATGCATTGTCCCCATGCCCTACCACCTTAAATACATCACATAACCACCTAATCTTTCATTAAGGAGATGGAGAATCTTTGGAGAGAGGAAGAGTATGAGAGTTCATTTTGCACACTTCCCTATTTCAGGGCAGGGGCCTTCCTGAGACATTCAAACCAAACTGAGATGCCCATGTGCATGGCCAGAAAGAGTCTTCATCATCTCATCTCCTTCAACCCTTACCTCAGAAAATTCTCCTAGTGTTCAATTTCAATCCATTTCCTTTCAATATTGACTTTTTGTCATCACTCTTACTGTGAATAAATTATTATTCATTCTTACTGTGAATAAATTATATAAACCCATCAAAAGCTGAAGAAGAGTTCTCAAGTCCCCACCTGGAAATTTTTTCCATTGATTATGCCTCCAGGTCTCTGAAATTCTATGCCTTATGTACTTTATTTGCCATTAGCCTATTAAAAATCATCAGAAGATCCTTTAAAAACCATTACTTTGGCCCCTGCCCATGTGTAAACCCTTATCCAGTCATCTGGTCGCTCCTTAAATCCTTTGAAAGATGAAAATATTCTAATTGCCATTATAGATATTTAAGAACTCCTACTTCAATCCCTCCACCCCCATAGCCTCCTCAATTAATATCATTAGGATCATCAAATTGTCACTCATTTGATTAAGAGACAGTACAACCCTGAGGCAGGGGTCTGACTGATATGACCTCCCTAGTCCCTTTCAGTCCTTCCATGTGAAGTAGGGGAAGCAAAACAGGCAGCAATCCCAACTTATGCAACACTTGCCCCAGGGGAGGCCCTGAGGACCGGGCAGACTCCAGCGTGGGCACAGCAGGCATTTTCCTAAAGTAGGCAGAGTGTCAAGTCATGGTGACTGGTATGAGGAGCCTGGAGACAGGGAGATGAGCCAGTGCCCACACTTCTCCCTACTCCCCAAATTCAGTTTTCCCAGCCTGGGCCCCTCTTCTTATGCTCCCAGTTCCAAAATTCTCAGCTCCTTCCTATTTCTTTCCACAGTGTTATCATCAAGGTCAGACACCTATCACTGAAAATGCCTCTCAAACATTAAAGAATACAAAACTTACTGGGGGAAACTTGATAAAAATATGGATTCCTATTCAGTAGTCTGCGTTGGGGCCTAAGATCCTGTGTTTCTAACAAGTTCTCATGTGACGCCTGTGCTACTAGCCCACGGATCACAGTTTGAAGAGCAAGGATCTAAATGATTATAGCAGTTTCTATAACAGTCTCCCAGGAAGAGTCCATCTATCCAATTCCATCTGTCTATCTATCCTCCAGATAGCAATGAGAATCATATCTCATACCTTCCTGACTCAGAAATCTCCCTCCATGGCACAATACACAATACAAACCTAGCTCATAAATTCCACTTCAAATGTGAACAAGTGCGTCCCTCACAAGACTCTCATTCTTTCATGATTCCAAAGATTCATGTAGCCTAGAATTACTGTCCCATATCTTTTCTGATCTGCCTATCCCTCTTTTATTTCCCAAATTGCTCCACAGGCATCCTCCTCCAGAAAGCAACTCTTGACAAATATCTCTTTCTCAGTTTCTACTCATACCTTCCCCTTCCAAAGTGACAGTGCCTCAGTCTCCGTCTCTTTACTACTTATTCAGTCCCAGGGTTTCTCTCCATTTGGGGTGTGAATTCTCATCCCAAAGAATCTTAGATGCTCTCACAAGGTTTTGGTCCCAGTCTTTCAAAAAGACATCTGAAGAAGTTGGCAAATTTATGAGTAACCCTGCCTCTAGCAGTTTCCCTGCTGTCACCTGCTCCTTTGGGGAATATTTCAGAAATTCCAGAAATAAGAGAGTAGCTTCCCATTTCTCTTTCCCTGGGGCATGTCCTGTATTTAAACACAAAAGAAAAACACTGGCCCTTCTGTGCCAAAGCATAAAACTGTGACTGCTTCAGGAAAGATGCCTGATGTGCCCACGCTGGAGCCAGTCTAGTTTCACAGATTCCTTGGAGCCAGCTACGGTGGGTTGGGCCTTCTATCAATTTCATGACCTCTTGCCCTTCCTGGAATTGCACAGATATACACAGACAGGGACCAAGGGACACTGTTCCAGGCATTCCCCTGCCCCAGGGGTGTATTGCCCTTGTTGCTATGAATGAACATTACTGTTCTCACTGCTGGAAGAGGAGATCTAGAGGAAGGAGAGAACCTAGTGTTTAGGTTCTTAGAATCTGAACAAGATTCTACTACGATGGAATGAATGAGATAGTCCTCAAGATTCAGGCAGAGCCAAAGAAAAGCAAAATGAGAAACAGCAGCTGGGCACAGTTCTAGGTGCTAGAACGACGGAGAGAAAGGCTGTTCATCAAGGAAGTCTCCTTAAGGATAGCTTTAAAATAAAAAGAGTGAGACAGTGTTAGCCTGAAAGGGAGGAGAATCTTTCATACCAAGGAAATGTATAAGGTTCAATTCAATGAAGCAGATATGTACTAAATGTTCATTATGTGCCTGGCACCTAGTTGGGGGGAATAAAATAAACAAAATACATATATATATATGAGCTTTGGATTTCAAATGTGGTCCCTGGACCATGAGCCTCAGCATCACTTGGTAACCTGTTAGAAATGCAAATTATGGGCCCCACCCAGACCCACTGAATTTGAAGTGCAGGTGGTGGGGCCCCAGCAGCCTGTGTTTTCACAAGGCCTCCAGGTGTTGCTGATGCATGCTCAAATTTGAGACCCGCTGAAGAGAGAGTACTACTCTTCGCCTGTCTTAGCTCCCTCTTATTCACCAGGACTTCTGAGAGTGCCAAGCTTGCTATTCCAGGTTTTGGTTTTTGTTTTTGTTTTGCTTTTACTTTTGTTTGCAGAGCCAGCCTGCCCACAGGACACATGCATTCCAACCTAAATAAATAGGAATCCACTCTAGCCCTATGGTAGAAGGCAGGAGAGGGTTCAGCATGACCTGAGACTGAGAGGGAAAATAATGTAGTGGAGCCTGATAGCAAAGCAATGTGACCACAGATCTAAAGTTAATGATTAAATTATCTATCTGTCTGTCTCCTATATCTTGATTATCAGTTGGCTCCAAACATGGGGGATGGGTAGAGTGCTATTT
This sequence comes from Erethizon dorsatum, assembly GCA_028451465.1. Lineage (NCBI taxonomy): Eukaryota > Metazoa > Chordata > Mammalia > Rodentia > Erethizontidae > Erethizon > Erethizon dorsatum. Next base: position 48,574,979 of record CM051834.1, read on the forward strand.
ATTGTACCCCTAAAACTCTAACATTGGGTTTTAATGAAAAGCTGACATGTCATAATGTAAACTGCTTGCAGTAGAGAAACCTAGCTGAGAGAATAAGAAGACAGAAGAGCCAGAGGAACATTTAAACTAAATAAAACCTTAGAAATCATCCATTCTAACCTCTCATGTTAAAGATAAAGAAGCAAGGGCCGGTGAGATGGCTCAGCGGCTTAAGCGCCTGCCTTGCAAGCGCGAGGGCCCGAGTTCGACTCTCGGATCCCACATACGAAAAAGGGGCCGGTGATATCGCTCAGCGGCACGGGCGCCTGCTGGCGCACGAGGTCCTGAGGTCGACCCCCCGGTACCCACAAAAAAAAAAAAAAGATAAAGAAGCAAGGCACTGAAGGATTTGATTACTCAAGGTCTCATTTTTAGTTGGCTGCAGAGATAAGACTAAAATCCAGTATACCTGCCTCTCAGCTGTGCATTTTTTGGATGGACCAAAGCAGACAGTAGAAAAACTTTAAAGCCCATGAATACAGCCATTGCCTAGTAGAAGAACCAACCCCATGGATTTTCAGTACAGTTAGTGGGTGGAAAGCCAGTGTTGGGCCGGCGAGATGGCTCAGCGGCTTAAGCGCCTGCCCCAGCAAGCGCGAGGGCCCGAGTTCGACTCCTGGAACCCACATACGAAAAAGGGGTTGGTGATATCGCTCAGCGGCACTGGCGCCTGCTGGTGCGCAAGGTCCTGAGGTCGACCCCCTGGTACCCACAAAAAAAAAAAAAAAAAAAAAGAAAGCCAGTGTTATGTGCTCATAGGAAAACTCTGGCTCCAATCCATTGTCCATGTTGCCCTTTCACACTGCCAAGTCTCAAGCTACACAGCCTACTCCATGAGCTCTGAACACTGCTTCACTTTCCTATGCTCTCCCTAGGGCTATTTACTGTGCCTAGAACCCACTGTGCAGCCCCACCTCCCCCATGTGTGGTGAAATCCTCTCTATCCTTGAAGAAAGCCAACTCTAATGCTATTCCTCCACAGAATTCTCCTCCAGAGAATCTTCTCTGACTCCACTGATCAGCCATCACCATTCTGCCAGCCAAAAGTGATCACCTTCCACTCTGAATTCCCATGGCATTTTATTTGTATAATACTTGTGGTACTTTTCACTTTCTACTTTGAGTCACACCTATGCCCTACGTATTTTTTTACTAGACTATAACCTCCTTAAAGACATGCACCACATTTTATCTCATATGTACTATCCCTCCATAATGCCTAGAATGTGGTACACAGTAAATATTTACTAAAACCATTATTCAACCAACCAGCCCAAGCTCAGAAGTCACATGTCAAAGAACATGTCACCTGTTGCAGCCCAAACATCACAGATACTGACACCAAAGGACGTCATAGAAAAATCAACCCCACTTTCCCCCAGAAAAAGCTCCAAGTGCCTCCCAACATTCTGATTTTTTATGCACCACATGACATAATCCCATTTGAGTTCGTCTAACTCATGTAGCTTCATGTACTAATTAAGCTGTAAGACACAACAGGGCATGAATTTATTATGCAATAATTCACACGCGGGATGTTTGCGCAGTGCTTGGGCGTGAGTTATGACACATTAATTCACGGCCTAGAGGGCCTCACTGCAATTACAGAACCATTTTTTAAATATCATCTGGGCTTAAAATACAAATATTGGTCCTCCCAGTCTTAAAACCTTCAGCCCCAAAATGCAGCTAGCGCCTTTGCTTCTCATTCTGCATTATTCTTATCCAGTTAGTTGTACGGATGCCGAAGAATGGATAAGCCAGTCCTTCACTGGACTCACCTAGAACCACAGGGGCATTGTGAAAAGAAAGGAAGAGAGATGGGCAGAGACTTCCTATCTGCAAGAAAGAGAGAACTGGCCTTCGGATCAGGACACGCTGGAGAAACAGATCCAGCAGCCCACTAAAGGCCTGTTACTAAGGAAGAAGGGCCAGAATGGACTTTCGTGAATTCTGAATTCAACACACCTCACACAACCAGGCAAAATTCACTACCATTTTTATGTCCACAGTTAGGAAAGTGTGATGGGTAGGGAGGGAAGAAATGTTACTTGATCAGTAATTCACAACGAAAACCAATTCCCTGTCTTCTCTCTCCCTAGGGTTCTGGAAGAGAAGGTGAGCTCACTTCTGCCGAGTGCTGGCCACACCATGCTCTCTACACAACCTGGGCCATCTGTGATGTCAGCTGTCAGCCACCTGGAGAATCTTCCCTGCTCTGGGAGCTTGTATTAAAACACTCACTTATAACTCTCTATTAATTTTTCACGAGGAGTTATTTTTAACTCGCTCAAACCATTGTCTGAATATGCCAAATATATTTTCTTAATGAACGAGACCGGCGTGTGGTTCCTCTTTCCTCTACTCCCCTGCTGCTATTCAAATGGTCCCCTCCTCACAGGGAGCAAAGCTTTGGATGAACAATTTGCAGCAATGCCCCGGAAACAAGAGTAGTGGATAACAGAGAAAAATAAGTCAGGCAGTCCACACTTTCCTCCCTACTCAGGATTTGGTTTCTAGAGAATTTGAGGAAATGAAAACAGGCTTTTGAAAACAGAAAGATCAAGTCAAAATTAAAAAGTTCTTGGGCTGGGGGATGTAGCTCAGAGGTGGAACATATGCTTAGCATGCACAAGGTCCTGGGTTCGAACCCCAGAACCCCCCAAAATATTTTTTAAACCCGTCTCTATACATGATCCAAAGAGACCCAGGTATTATTGGATCAGGCCTTCCATCTTGCCATTCACCTCTTCCAGTATTACTTACTTGAAAGCAAACAAGATAGGGTCAATGCTTAACTCATGAACTCTTTCTAATCTATAAATCTGACTGAGTTGCTCTCCCACTTAAAATCTTTCAGTGATTTCCCTTTGCCCTGAGGATAAATTCTAAATTCCTTAGAATGGCCCTGCCAAATTTCATCACAATCTGACCTATACTTATTCCTCCAGCTTCATCCTCTCTCCAGTTCATGCTCCCACCATGCAATCCTGGCTTCACCCTGCTGCCTGCCTCTTGGCCCCTTTTACTGAGCTAATTCTTACTTATCTTTCTGTTCCCAATTTAGGAATTGCTTCCCCAAAAAAATCTTCCCATGACATTTTCTCTGGATTAGGTGCCTTCCTGGGTGCTCTCACAACACCTATGCTTACCGCACTTGCCATAAAGTACTGAGATTCCAGCCCAGCTGTCTGTCTCCTTCACTAGACTATGAGTTAGGGGCTCAATAAATATTTGCTGAACAAATGTACAAACAGAGAAGAGTAAACCTGAAAGAGCAGATAATCCAGAATTTCTATCTACTTGACTGTGAGATACATACTTTGTAGCCAAGCAATCTTTATAAATCTGACTCAGGTAAATATATAAATGGTATTACATTCCTTGTAGAAAGCAATCAAAATGAAAAGTGTGAAGGGAAAACCAACTGTGATAAAACCTTGACCACAGATAATTCATGGCATGTATAAGCCACATGTAGGTGATAAAGAATTGTTTGCCTTATTTTAGACACATCAGGCTGCCTCGGGTTGCAGGGAACTGTCTCATCCCCAGTTAGAGAATCCTTGCTTTTTTAAGGCATGTTGCTCAGCCCCTTAATTTTGGTAGGAGAGCCCTTAAACTAGAAGTTTTTACTTGGGGTGTAGGCTCATAAGGGAGGCATAAGAAGAGGACCTGGTAAACATTTTTAAATTTCACATCCTCATTCTCTGATGATTCTTTAACAAGTAGCCCCTTACTTTTCATGTCTGCTCTAAACCATCCTGACAAGGAATTGTTTGAAATTGAAAAGGGAAGAGGGGCCAGTGAGATGGCTCAGCGGCTTAAGCGCCTGCCCGGCAAGCGCGAGGGCCCGAGTTCGACTCCCAGAACCCACATACAAAAAAAGGGGCCAGTGATATCGCTCAGTGGCACGGGCACTTGCTGGCGTGCAAGGTCCTGAGGTCGACCCCCCGGTACCCTCAAAAAAAAAAAAAAAAAAAAAGAAAAGGGAAGAGATTTTAAAATTTTCCTTTACTGGAAGGTAGCATAGTTTAGTCATTAAAAATAAGAGCTCTACAGGCAGACTATGTGGGTTCAAATCTCAGCTCAACCACCACATAGCTGGGTAACTCTGGACAAACTACAAGGGATGATCAAAATATATGGTGAATGTTTAAATTTTAAAAACTTACTACAGTAGAAGACCTATTGCCAAGAACAATAGGGTAGGTGTTTTTGAAATGAGAGAAAGTATTTTGAGTATTTTGAGGGGAATTAATGGCAATGTGTCTTTTACTGTCTACAATAAAATTTTTTGTGTGTGTGGGTACCGGGGGTCGACCTCAGGACCTCGCGCGCCAGCAGGTGCCCGTGCCACTGAGCAATATCACCGGCCCTTTTTTCATATGTGCGTTCCGGGAGTCAAACTCAGGACCTCACGCTTGCCAGGCAGGTGCTTACGCCACTGAGCCATCTCACCAGCCCCTACAATAAATTTTTTAATTTAAACATTCACTATATTTTTAATCAGTCCTCATTGATCAAATGTTTATGACAGTTTCTGCCAAATAAAAACATTACAATTTGTCCTCATCCACCTTATTCACCAGATCTGGCACCATGCGACTTCTTTCCGAAGTCAAAATAACCATTAAAGGTAAATATTTTGAATGGATTCAGGACATGGAGGCATCCACAACAGTGCAGCCAAAGACACTCACAAAAGGCTTCTAGAACTACTTCAGAGAGTGAAAGGAATGATGGGATAAGTGTGTTTGAAGCTAGAGGAAGTATTTTGAGGAGGATTAATGGCAATATGTCTTTTACTGTAATAACTTATCTTTAATTCAAATGTTCACCATATGTTTTGATCACATCTCATATTTAACCTCTGTGTGCTTTAATTTCCGCAACTGTAAAGTGGGAGTAAAAGTAAATACCTCATAGGGTATTCTAAGATTAAGTGCAATAATGCATATAAAGTGTTTAGCTCAGTGTTTGGCAAATAAAATGAATTTAATACAATCTAACTATAATTTAAATTCTGAGTCAAAGCTCCCCAACTTTGAAAATCAATTCATCTTTTTAAATGTCTAGCCTCAAAATCTTTCACTGAAACTTGAGCCTGCTAGCTTCATGAGAAAATAAAAACTGTTCTATTTCATACAATTTACCTTGAAGGTCTAAGGACTCCAATTAGACATCTTCACACATGCTAAATGTTAAAGGCCTTAGGGGGTTCTAGGCCCACTGAAAAGTGCAATGCTCAAACGTAATAATAATAACTGACATTTGTTGAATATTTCCTATGTGCACTACATACAGTATTTACCTGTACTTCCTAATAGCCCTAAAAGACTAGTCCTATTGTTGCCTCCATTTTACATATTAGGAATCGGAAGTTTAGATAACCTAAGAACCTTGCAAAGTTAACACAGATAGTAGACAATGGAGCCAGGATTTGAGCACTAGTTCTCCTACTTAACTATAGCTCGCTTAATCTATCATTGTCCTTTCCCATAAGATAGAAATAACAATACTTGCTTTATTGGATCAATATCATAATTGAATGAGAAAATAAAAAACTGTCCCACACTGCTGGAGGGAATATAACTGGGCCTACCATTCTGAGGTGGAATCTTAGAGGAACAAAGGATCACACACTCTTAAATCTGGCAATCCCACTCCTACGTGTATACTCCAGGGTACATAAACAGGTCCACATAAGGGAATTCATCACAGCACTGTTGTGGTAGTAAGAAGTTGGAGGCAACACAAATGTGAATTTTTTTTTCCAAATGTGAATTATATATGTAAAACATTCTGTATATGCACAGGAGTCAGAAATAATAATGTAGACTAACATATAACAGTATGAGTAGACCTCAGAAACAATATAAAATGGAAAAAGTAAAAGCAGTATGAAGAATATAAACAATGACCTTTATGTGCATGTTTTAAAACAACACAGCCAAAATAGCACAGGGTATTTTCAAGAATCCAGATACATATATCTTTAAAATATAAATCAGATCACATCATCTCTCTGCTCAAAACCTTCCCCTGGTTTCTTTTCCTACTCAGAGTATAAGCTAAAAATACATATTTACAACAGTCCACAAGGGCTCACATTCTTTGCCACTGCCCCGGCTACCTCTTGGGCTTCTGTTTCTGTTTTCTCACTCATTTATTCTAGCTACTGCCCTTGAGCCATTCTCAGCCCCTAACCTAGAGAGAGATCTTGTCTCAGGGCCTTTGTCCTTGCTGTACTACACAGGAACCACTCTTACCCCACATGCTATATGACTCCTTTACCTGCCCATATTCAGTGCAAATAGCCCCCATTCGGTATGACCTTCCTTAGTCCTCTGTATGACATTGCAATCTACTCCTGACCACCCACAACACAATGCATTGCTTGCCTTGCTTGTCTGTTTCTAAAGCACTTACTACTATTTAACACATTTTATTCATTTACTTGCACATGATTTACCTCACTCCGCTAGAAGGTAAGCAACAGGAAGGCAGCACTTGTTTTATTGTTTAGTACACTTAGGCATCTCTAGCACTTGCAACTGTGCCTGGTAGGCACCACATATTTGTCAAACAGATGAACATGTCTAACTAAACACAAAGAGGATGGATTAGAAGAGCACTTACTAAAGCAGATGCCTCTGGTAAGGAGTGGGAAATGAGAATAGAAGGGAAGGATGAAAGGGAAAAATAGAATTAACTGAAAAGAAGACTTACATGAGCTCATGATGCGTGTGCCATGAACTGAGCTTGGTGATTAACTCAGTTTTGTGCACTTGAGCTTTAGCTACACGAGATGCCTGTTCGCTCAACTCTGTATGAAGGGTGGTTGTTGGCCCTTCTCACTTTTGGTGAAAATGTCTGAAATGACCTACAGATAAAGGATGAAGATACCAAGGAAGCAACCAGGAGAACCAAACATATGAGCATTAAACAATCATAGTTTATGACTCAGACAGAAGCAGACAGAACAAACAAAGGAGCAGACTCACAGAGGAAGAGGCAAACCCATGACTGGGAATCGCAAGAAACTCTAACTGCAACCCAGTGTGTAACAACAAAAAGGAGCATCTTCCACGGGTGCAATTCTCAGGAACATCCCTTCTCTGTACAATCATCAGCAATTATCCTGGGCGGTTTACATGCAGTCTAGATTCTTCAGCCAGGCTGTCAGAGTCCCTCCCTAATTCCAGCTACCCCTACCCTCAAGCCCATCACCTCCTTCCTAACTCAGCCCTGTAACCCTGCAACTCTGCTCCTCACTTCTCACTCACCCTTCAGGGGAAGGACAAGCCTTCAGCCTGTGTACGCTACACTCCTTTCTATCCAGTCTTGACCTCCAGCACTTCTCAGCCCTATTCTACAACCTCCCCACCACCACTTGCAGAGGCCTTTCCCAAACTTCCTGACCAATTTCCCATCTCTAACCTCTTCCCCAATCTACCAGCTGGCCCTGATGCCCAACTGAAACTGGTTTCCCTGTCTCATGTGTCCTGGGTGTGTCCATTAAATTCCTTTATAGTCTAAAAGCTTTCAGAGTGCAAGGCCAGGATCCACGTACCTCTTCCTTTTGATTTCCACACTCCCACCACCAATCCTCACCCCCCAGGACAAGGACCCTCTCACAATGGTACCAAGCAACCAGAACAAGACAGACAAAATAAATACACAGATTTATTGACTATTGGATCTGAGGATTCCTAGAAGTAAGAATTTTTAAGAGAGAAATGGCCAGGCAGAGGTGGGAATAGGAGACAAAACATGCACAGTCTTCTGTTTAAAGAGCATTTCCTGAGGACATTTCCTAATGAGAGCCCGGGGTCTATGAATCTCAGTTTAATTAGGAAAGTCTCTCTGCAGGGAGGTGCTTGGTGCAGAGGAGGTGCTTAAAGAAATACAGAGAAAGGCCAGAGAAAGAGAAGCCAGCTTGCATGAATTCCATAATGCCCCCGGCTCCCTTCCACCCTCCGCCTCCCTGTGTTTCTCAGTCTCTAAGCTCTTTCCAAACTCCAAAACAAAAGTTCCATCCCAAGTAGCCAAGAAGAACTCATGTCAAATCCAACAATCCACCCACTAAATTGCAGGCTGTCTTGCTTTCCCAGCCAACCCCACCCACTCTCCTTCGTCCTGGAGGTCACTGTGTTCATTTCTCTGGCTTTAAGAAGGGCAAAGCCCTCACTCTGGACCTTTCCTTTTCCAAACATTTTTCCAGGGAAGTAAGTTCCACTGAATCCCTCGGTTGAGTGTTAATCCTGTCAATCAAGAAGTTTGGCCTAGTGGCTTCTACTGAATAGCTTTAAGAATATTTTGGATACAAGCTACTTTGCTTGAAATTTGATAAAGGCTTGGGAGAGGAAGGTTAATGGGGCCGTTAAATAATTATTTCAGATCTCAAAGTTTCAGAGAAATGGACTTCAAACGCAATATCTGCAGAGGTTGTATCATCCCTTTGCATTCAAGTATAGTTCCTTTCATGATTCAAATTATATAAGCTCTCTCCTCACAATTTCCAGGGCATGAAAACTCTAGAGTCAATCAAACCGGAGTCTCCCTAACAAGTGTAAAGTTTTCTGGACGTCTGAGCTTCTCCAGAGTTCTCACAGTCCTGACGCAAGCAACCTCTCAACAATGGAAAGTGGGTGACATTCAGAAATACAAGAGTAGTGGCTTTGAGTTCAGAGTGAGAGCTTTAAATAATAACAGTGGTGCAGGTAGTATACCAACACTTTTTTTTTTTTATGGGTACCAGGAGTCGACCTCAGGACCTCGCACTTGCCAGCAAGCTCTTGTGCCACTGAGCAATATCACCGGCTCTTTTTTTCCTTTATGTGGGTTCCGGGAGTCGAACTCAGGACCTCGCACTTGCCAGGCAGGCACTTATGCCGCTGAGCTATCTCACAACAATTTCAAATTGGATTAAATTCAAAACAAATAAGAAAATGTAAACCATGCAAAAGCCATGAAAACTGGGTCTGAGCTGTATAGCCAAGGTCTGGAAGTAATCAGTTAACAAAGCCAAATGACAATGGAAACTTCTCGTTTTCTCTTTCTATGTGCACCTTCTCTAGAAGTCTGTGGCTCATCGCAGTCACTCATTCATTCATTTAGTAAATATTTACTGATCCCCAGCTACTCAGCATGGGACATACAGCAATGAAAAACAAACACACACCAAAAAAAGACCCTCCGCTCAAGTCATCCTCATTTCAGCAGGAGGAAGCAGAAACTAAACAAATAAGGAATGGGGATATACAATGTGTGGATTGTGCCTGTACTGCAGGGAAAAGCAAAGCAAGAGAGGTCAGGATGTGCTCAGGGTGGAAGGTGCAGTTTTAAAGTGGGTGGTCCAAGGAGGCCTCACAAAGAAGATGGCATTTCACCAGAGCCAGGGCCAGGTGCGGGAACATGCAGATCCCTGAGAAGAGCAAGCCTAAAGACCTTGGCGTGTGCGTGTGCATCTGCGTGTGTGTGTGTGTTTTAGTGTAGTAAAATATATGTTGCATAGAATTTATCTTCACCATTTTTAAGTATGGCATTAAGTACACTCACATTGTTGTTCAACCATTACCAGCATCCATATCCAGAACCTTTACATCTTCTCCAAACTAAAATCCTATAACCACTAGTCGCTGACTCCCCATGTCTTCCTTCCCCCAGCCCTCAAAGACCACCATGCTACCTCCTGCCTTTATGAATTTGACTATCCTAGGTACCTCGTATAAGTGGAACCATACAATGTTTGTCCTTTTGTGACTGGGTTATTTCACTTAGCATAATGTCTTCAAGGTTCATTCGTGTTATAGCATGTATCAGAATTTCCTTCTTTTTAAGGCTGAATAATATTCCACTTTCTATACATATGTCACTTTTAAGTCCATTCATCCACCGATAGACACTTGGGTTATTTCCATCTTTAGGGTATTGTAAATACGGTTGCCGGGAAGGTGCTGTGGCACTGAGCTATATCCCTGGCCCTATAGTATCTTTTTGAGTCCCTGCTTTTATTTCTTTTGGGTTTATGACCAGAAGTAGAATTCATCTGGTAAGACAATGTTTAATTTTTTCTGACAAATCTCCATGCTGTTTCCCACAATAGCTATATCATTTTACTTTTCCACAAGCAGTATATGAGCATTCCAATTTCTTCACATTCTCATCAAGACTTGCTATTTTTTTTTTAATAATAGCCATCCCAGTGGGCATGAGTGGTACCAGGCCGTTTTGGACTGGTACAGAGTGAGAGAAGGAGGAGTAATAGAGAATGAGGTCAGGGAGCAATCTGGAGACCAGATCATTTATGTAGGGTCTTAGAGTCACTGTAAAGACTTGAACTTTTGCCAGGTATGGTAGCACATGCCTATAAGCCCAGCACTCAGGAGGCTGAGGCAGGAGGATCACCATGAGTTCGAGGCCAGCCTGGGCTACATAAGGGAGTTCAAGGCCAGCCTGCACTACATAGTGAGACCCTGTCTCAAAAAAAAAAAAAAAGACTTCAACTTTTATTTTGGGTATCATGGGAACCCTAGATAAAGTACTAAGTTCATTACGTGAGTCACTGATTCTCATGTTCTTTGAATTAAGTATATGGTTCTCAAACTAAACACAAGGCCTCCTCCAGAGTTTGAAAACACAGCTCCGCAGAGTGCTCATCAGATGTCCAATGATTCTGACAAATGAAATGAGAGTGAAATAAGCTGAGGGATTCTTCTACCTGCTTCCCTCTCTAGATCCCAAAACAGAGATGCCATATCCCCCGCCCATGGCAGGTTAACATGATGGATTACTTTCATCAAAGTTGTTCACTTTACAGATGATTTTTAGCCAATATTCATTCACTTAAACATCAGACAAAAGTAATCTTTGTATCGTTCCTTATTTTGGGTTGACTCCCCCATTATTGGGCATAACTAACAGCTGATATGGAGATGAACAGTGGGGATTTTTTCCAGAAACTGGTGAAATTAAAGACTACAAAGGTAAGGGTAGGCAGGCTCTCAGAAAAGGGGCAGGAGAAGAGTGAATCAGGCACTCACAACCCTTGCAAAATTAAATAGATGAATTCAGTCCCAAGCCCCAGATGCCTCAGGAAGGACTGTCAGAAATGTCTGAGATGATCAGGGCTAGGGAGAGAAAGGGCCCCAAAGGGAAGCCTGAAAACACATTTTTGAGAGGCAGAGAGTACCTCTCATAACCTCACTTCCCCCAGGCGACAGGGATGAAAGCTTCTACATCAAAATGAGAAGTCCAAGGAGTTATAGATTTTCTCAACAATAAATAATCTAGAGAGAATGGCTGCCCAACCACCGTTTATAAATGCTAGAAAATACACACTTGTGTGTGGTGGTGGGAGGGAGATGGAGGGTGGAAAGAGGGAGAATTATGGGGTTGTCCCCTCTGGGAAAGGAGGAGGGACAGAAATCAGTTTTCACTATGGCATTCTTAGGATTCAAATGGGGGTTAGGGGAGGGAAATACGGTCAAATTTAGAAACCTAAATGACTAATTTCTCTCAGCAAGAAAACAAACCATGTACTCCCGGGACCTCTGTGCTGTTCTACTTTCCATCACAGGACCACCTTATTCATTTTCCTGTCTCTAGCTGGTGTGCACACCACCACCACCAACCGGGGTAGGGAGAGACTCCACAGCACCCCTCACATAAGCATCCCCGCCGCATAGACCCTCCTCTATGGTCTCATTAAGGAAGTCGAGTTACCCTTCTATGCCCAAAGATTTATAATAAAAATGGGACTAGGATAAAAGAAAAGGTCGTTCTTCTCCTCTGGTAGAAAAATAATGGACCTAAATGACAAAGTGTTAGGTCATTAATTCATTCAATAAATAGTACCTACCATATGCTGATCATTGTGCATGGAACACAACAGGGAAGAAAAGGACATGTTCCCTGCATACATGGAACTCACGGTTTTTTGTTATTATTTTGTGTGTGTGGCCCTAGGAATCGAACCCAGGTCCTTGTGCGTGCAAGGCAAGAATTCTACCACTGAGCTACATCCCCAGCCCTCACAGTCTTTTAAAATATTCTTAATATAATAGTCAAAAGTACACAACTTGAATCTGATATGAAAATAATCAAACTCAGACTTAGTGCTCTGTATACTGACTATAAAACAAATCATCTGTGCTCTTCAAAACTGTGGGTATCACAAACAACAGGCTAAGGAACTATTCTAGCTTAGAGGATAATAGAGAGATATGACAACAAACCTTGGATTGTACCTGGGCTAGGGAGAAATATTTTACCATTAAAAATATTATTGTAAGCTGAGGATGTAGTTCAGTGGTAGAATACTTGCCTAGCAAGCACTAAGGCCATGGGTTCAATCCCCAGCACTGGAAAAAAAATTCAAAATTAAAAAAATATATTATTGTATAATTAGTAAAATTTGCATATGGACTGTAAAATACACACATTGAGAAAAAGTGTGCAAATGTGTCAAAATATTAACAATTGGCTGATTCTGGTGAAAGATAAATGGGTGGTAAGTATGTATACTATTCTGGCGACTTTTCTGTAGGTTTGATATTTTTCAAACTAAAAGATTAGGAGGAAGGGCCTGGGATATAACTCAGCGGCACAAGTGCCTGCCTGGCAAGCTCAAGGTCCTGAGTTCGATTCCCAGTACCAAAAAAAAAAATTAGGAGGAAAACAGGAATGTTCCATAGTAAAATGGATGAAGTTTTCTTCCCTGAATGATCATTATACACAAGCTTACCACCATGATTTGGTTGGAATGAAATCCCACCCAGAATGATCTAGCCCCAAATTAGAAACTTTAGATCAGAGGGGTGGGTGGGACAGAGAACTCCTTTGTCTTTGATTTACAACCAAAATTGTCAGCAAGTAAAAATACCTGGGAAAAAAACACAACCTTGGCTCATGTTAGTATGGTTATAAAAAGTACATAGTGTTATTGTTATTTTGTACGATTGACACAAATTAATAAATCACGGCCCTAGACTTTAACACTAAGAAGCATTGGAGAAGATGTGCAGGGCTGGAGGAAGACAAAAATGATATCCGGCAAGTAAGGGTAAAGCTACATGCGGAAGAATTACAGATACATGGGGAAAAGGCAGAATGGGAACCAGAATTTGTTGAGCTGCAAGCAACATGCATATGTTATTTCATTTAACCCCTATAACAATTATATTAGTCCATGTATTACTGATAATGAGATACCTGAGGCAGGTTAACCTTATAAAGAAAAGAGGTTTATTTAGCTCACAATTCTGGAGAGTGAAAGTCCAAACAGAATAGTGCTGGCTCTAGTGCTGGCCTTCTTATTGGCAGAGTCTAACATGGTACAGGGCATCACATGGGCAAGAGAGAGGGAGCACAAGTGTTCTCTTCTTGTCTCTCTCCCTCTGACAAAGCTACTAGTTTTCAACCATGAAGCTCCACTCCAGTGATCTTATCTAATCTTAATCACCTCCCAAAGCCCCACCTCTGAACATCATGGACAGATTAAGTTTCCACTCTCTTAATACCTCACAGTAGAGATTAAATCTTAGTATGTGAACTCTTGGGGCACACACTCAAATCCTATCCCAGCCATAGCAACAAGGCAATGAGATGAGTATTGATTATTATTATCATTAGAATTATTATTGCATTTTACAGATTTTTAAAGGTTAAATAATTTTCTCAGTAAAAAGAGCTGAAATTTGAACTTGATACTTTGTAACTTCAAAAGCTGCTATTCTGTCTACTACTTGCTTCCCCAAATAATAAAGAAATCCAAGGGTAAGGCTGTTAAAGGAGTATTTGAACCAAGTTCTACCTTGTTCCCAGGTCACCCATGACCAATGTTCTCCTTTTCCTCCCAAATAAATACTGATAAGTTAGGCTAGAAACACAGAGATCCATCACAGAGATGAAAGTTCCATCTAAACCATTTCCTACAAAAGCTGTAATTAAATTGAGCACCAAAATTCTCCAGATAATCATTTTACATGCCAAGAAAGGAGATTCCAAAGCATTCTTACAGTATTCCAATAGTTCCCAGACATAAGTTTAAGTCTAATTATAATTTCTTTTCCTATGATTTCATTCTGTCTTTTTTTTGCTTGTTTTTTTAGTGGAAATACAGGATAACAGATCTCCAGATCCCAGATATAAGTAACTTCCTGAGACCCCATTAATCTATTCCAAATCTTTTCTAATCATTATTTTACTCTCGAGAAGGAAAAAAAAAATCTTCAGTACAGGTTAGGGAATGCTAGAGAAGGAAATGAAACATTGATTTTTAATGGCCAAATGAAGTTGGAGGGATGAGGAGCAGACATTTTTAAAAATGATAGCCCAATGGCAGGGAAACGGTTGCAATTTCTCTGAACCTAAATACCTCCAGATTTGGCCTGCCCAGACCTCAGCAGTCACCCAAGGCTTCCAGATGCTGCCGGCATACACCGTTAGGAAACATCTGTCACAAAGAGCTGCAACTGGGACAAAGGAGAGTAGGAAGGCAGACGGTACCAGTTTAATGAGGATGGTTTAACAAAACATCTTTAAGCTTCCTAATTCACTTGGCCATTTGCTCCTCAGACTTGGCTGCCAATCAGGAGCAGACTGGAGGGAATGTTTACCACAGAATAGCATTCTTCTCCTTATCCCTAACCCAGAAGAACACATTACCCCAAAAATGTCAGCTTTCTGTCTCTCTAAAACATGATCAGGGCTGGTGAGATAGCTCAGCGGCACAAGCGCCTGCCTGGCAAGTGCAAGGTCACGAGTTGGATTCCCAATACCAAAAAAATAAAATAAAACTAAAACATGATTAACCCCATTTCAGAGCTAAAAAGCCACAGTGATGCTAGGGAAAAGGACTCGAGCTACATGAGGTTGATCATTCCGGTTGGTTGTTCTTCACAATCACAGACCTAGCTTACTAGAGTATCAAAAATGGATAACAGTATCTCATCCTGTGTCTCGTATCTATGCCCAGCTGTGAGCTCGCGACATCGCAGCATTCTCGTGCTCACTAATCCTTCATGGAAACGAACACTAAGGGGTATTAGGCATCAACACTGACCTCTCAGCCTTCTATGTTGAGATTTCCTCATTTTTTTTTTCGTTGTTGTTTTTTTGTTTTTTGTTTTTTAAGGTTTATTAAGGAATATGAACTCAAGGATATTGTGAACATGCCAGCAATATCGGACAATCCACAGATAAGATTTTTTAAAAATCATCTTTCCATTCAAATCTCAAAAGGAAGAGTGCCCCAGCTATGACTAAAGACGAGTGGTTTGACAAAAGCATCCTCTAAGGCGGTGGTTTTATGCAGGTACATTGCATGAAAATTTGGATTAAACGTAAGAAATCTTAACTAAAATCATCGGCTTCAGGTGAGATAGCTCAGCGGCATAAGCGCCTGCTTGGCAAGCTCAAGGTCCTGGGTTCGACTCCTGGAACCCACATAAAGGAAAAAAAGGGCCGGTGATATCGCTCAGTGGCACAAGTGCCTGCTGGCAAGCGCGAGGTCTTGAGGTCAACTCCCAGTACCTACATTAAAAAAAAAAAAAAAATCATCGGCTTCAGATATCTGAGGCTCACTGTCCCAGCCCAGATCTCAATCCGGCCAACACGAAATCACTCAGCCGCTTACCACCTCATTCCCACTGGAAGTGTATGTGGAAGGTTCCTACAGTTTGCAGATACCATCTGGCCTCCTGCCTTAGTCACTGAACCACCCTCTTGGTCTCTAAAATCGGTGACTCTAAGCAATGAGATACTCTCTCAGCCCACTCGGGATTTACCCTAGCTGCCATCAGAAAGAGCTGCCTGCCCTCCCTGGAAGCAGCCTTCTGCCGTAAATCACAGCATCCTGATTGCTGCTTTGCAGCAGATAACTGAAGTGTGAGCGCCCTCTACCCTCCTTCTGGAAAATGACACTTTCTTCAAGGCTTTAAAAACAACACACACACACACACACACACACACACACACTTCTCCCAACCAGACCAGCAACTTCCTGCTCTGTGAAATCCAAACTTATAAAATTGTACTTCCAGTGCCATCCTCTTGATGTCCAATGACTGAACTGACAACACAGAGTTTTATTTCTTTCATTGCTTTATTTAATTTGGAAAAATAAGTCACCTAACGCTTTAGTATTAATCAATATGATACTATGAAATAACTAAATTTAAGTGTATATTATAAGAAAGAGGAGTTGCCCACAATTAAATCCTTGAATATTGTTTAGAACGGGATGTTATCTGCTTTGGAAGGATAGGGAAGGACCCATAAACTGCCTTTCTATTATAAACTCCTAAAGAAGAGAATTTTCTATATTCACTACTATTTGTCCCACACCATCCCTAATAAGTTCACAGAATAATTCTGTTTAACTTGGATTGTGTCTACAGAGAAAAACTGGATGAGCAGAGCCCTGTATGTTTCAGTGTTTTTCTCAAGTGGATAACACTAAAAGTTTCTAAGTGATAAATGTTGGGCTCAAAGTATTAAAAATAAGATTTCACATGCATAAAGCCCTGGCTTTGATCCCCAGCACTGAAAAAAATCAGATTTAAAATAAGTATAAATGAATAAAAAGGCAAATTTCAAATTAGAAAATTCTCTTTGGAAAATTATTCTCTTTAGGAAGGAATTGGGCCGGTGAGATGGCTCAGCGGCATAAGCGCCTGCCTTGCAAGCGCGAGGGCCCGAGTTCGACTCCCGGATCCCACATACGAAAAAGGGGCCGGTGATATCGCTCAGCGGCAAGGGTGCCTGTTGGCGCGCAAGGTCCTGAGGTCGACCCCCCGGTACCCACAAAAAAAAAAAAAAGGAAGGAATTAAATTAAATCAACATCCCCCTCAATCATTAATATTGCCACCATCACAACCAAACCACCATACACTTTTTTATACATAAACTAAAACAAATGGAGGCAAATAGAGAATTCCCCTCTCTTGGACCTCACAATTAAGGGCATTTCATGGATAATTCCTCGCCCCTCAAAATAAGTAAAAGAATGAATAGAACTGGAGATCATCATGTTATTATACTAAGGCAGACTCAGAAAGATAAGTTTCATGTGTTTTTCTGTAATATGTAGGATTTAGGAGGAAAAAAATTAAAAAGATGACATGATAGTAGAAGGAAGACTATGAGACAAGAGAAAAAGGATGGGGGAGGGCGGATATGAGCAAAATATGTTAAAAGCATGTATGAAAATGCCACAAAAACTAATATTTTGTAAATTTAATATATACTATTAAACTACTAAGAATAAGCAAAAGATATCTAAACAATGGGTTGGAACAGGTAGTTCCTAAGTCAGAAATGAACAGGAAGGTAACTGCATCAGAGTTAAGGACATTTCAAGAGCCCAGAAAATGTCACAGTGGACAGAAGATGTGACTGGTAAGGGATTCATTTTCCAGTGTTGGCCAGATTAGGGAGAATCTTCCATGCACCTCAGATCAGCCTGAGAAAGCTGCATGGAAGGGGGAGGAACTGCCCCATAAGAGCATTTTATCTAACTGCTTCCCTGGGAAGCATCAGTGCAAGCTACATCTTCATGATAACGTGGAGCTTGGTCTATGATCCAACCACTAGATGCTCACTTGGGTCTTCCTTCCCTCCATGCCACCCACCAAACAAAAGAGAACAAATACCACATAAAATTTGAACCTGTAAATCCTGTTTGCCCAACCATACAGACCCAGTTAAACATTTGTTACAGATACTAATACAGATCTAGACTCTAAAATATAATGATTCTCTGTCTTGCTATGTGCAGAAAAGAAAAAGAATCAGAAGGAAACCATTTCAACAGTAATAAGTGTGTTACCTCTCCCCAGGGAAAGAGAAGTAAAGCTCAGACAGCCTCCATGAGAGGTTGGAAAGAAGGCCAAAGTAACCAAATTCAGTTCACACTAAAGAAAATAAATATCCAAGCTTATCTCCCAGAGGTCTTCTGAGAATGACCCCACCAAATTGACTGCTTACCAGGAATCCTTCTGCCACCTATGAACTTGCTTTGCACTGCATTTCTGTTCAAATGTTCCTTGGGAGAATACTTTGTCTCCCAATCTGAAATAAAAACTGCTCAAGGTAGAAACTGTTTATGTTCTGCCACTGAGGCTAGAAAGCATAATTCTGCAAGTAAATATTACTAGCTGCAATCAAGTCTCCAATTCAAAAGCTATGGCAGCCCCCAGACTGCCAGCTCATTAGAAATGCCAAGAGGAAACATGGGCATTTCCCGCAACTCACGTACCCACCTTCAACCCCAGCACCACACCTCCAAAATCCCATTCGAGCCAGACAGAGGTTGAATTGCAAGTTGGTGAAAACCCATTCCAGCATAGGCCAAAACACTCCAATTGGACTGGATGGACACTAAAATGATGTAGACAAAATCTATCCAGATATAAACCAAAATTCATCTCGATAGACCAAAACAGTTTTTGCTTCCTTCCCTCCATATACATGGAGTCCCAGCCTCACGCAAAGACTACAGATTCACTACCAGTTATATATGCTCCATATTATCTAGGGTCATTCTAGGATGGCTGTGAACAAGCTGGATTTTCTGAGTTCCTCTGGGATAACTTTAGAGAGAATAGTCAAATCCAAATTTCTTCATTCATCACTTGGCACATTCACAGGTTTAATTTCAGTCAGGAATTCAAGTTTGGAAATTTTTTTTGTAAGTTTGGAAATTCTTAACATTTCTATCACACCAAAAAAAGATGATATTCTTGACAAATCAGAACAGCCTAGGTGTCTATTTCTGAGCACTTCAGAAACTAGATGAACTGCTCAGAAGAGTCAGAAT
Organism: Erethizon dorsatum; assembly: GCA_028451465.1. Taxonomy (NCBI): domain Eukaryota; kingdom Metazoa; phylum Chordata; class Mammalia; order Rodentia; family Erethizontidae; genus Erethizon; species Erethizon dorsatum. Next base: position 48,593,845 of record CM051834.1, read on the forward strand.
TAGATTTTCTGAACAGGAATCAAGAAAACTAGGAAAATCCAGAAAGGGTGTAAGAGATGAAGGGGTTAGAAAGGTGATGTGATACTTTGATGTCAAGAGTAGAAATTGATTTCTTCTCTCCTCTCCTCCCCTTCCATGATTCTCTACTCCTCTCTTCTCAGCCCAGCATTTCATCAATCCAGGACTCCTCAAAAAACTTAAGAGAAAGAAGTAGAAGTAAATCCATCTGCCTGTCTGCCTTACTTTCCAATCTACAACTGTAACACAATATGGCCTTTGTCTACAATGAGCTTTGACCCACACTCATTTTTTCCAAGAAACAGCCTTGGTTCTGTTCCTTCCCCAAAATCCTTCATTTTCATTTAAGCATGGGATGTAGAAATCCATCTAGTAGTCCCATCTGTCACCATATCCTGTCTCTACTTTCAGACCAGCAGTTATGAGTGATCAGATCCTGCAGCCCCTTCTTCTGTGTACCTCCTCCCAAGGGCCAGGGTAATGCACTGTACACAGGCAGTTTAGGAAATGTCAACTATCTCTCTGGCTATTTTCCTTCATATCCTTATTTATCATTCTTTACTCCCAGGCAAGTAGATGTCAATCTCTCCTTCTCTTTAGCCTCTCTCACCAGACTTTGCTTGGTTCCCCTCATAACCCTATATAGCCATTGCATACCCCCACCATCTCTCTTGGAAAGTTAATTTGTTTTGTTTTGTTTTGTTTTAGGAAAAACACCAGATCATAGGGATGAAAAGAATGTTGTATCATCCTCATAGTCCTGAGTTCTTATCCAAATATAGGTCAATATGACTTCTCCAACCAAGGCCCACCTGCCTCATTGCTACCTCATGCATCGTAACCTACAACCAATGGCTGTGATACCACACTTTTTAGAGGAAACTCCTTATCTTCCTTCCCCAATTCTTTCTAATCCCCAGTCTGCCTTGTGATTCCTTTGATAATAAAAGAAAAGGTATAAACAAAAAATAGAATCAAAAATCATTTCTATTAACATATAGAATATAATTTTTAAGGAAATTAGGATTTCCACATGATTTTGCTGAAACTAAGGTTAAAACAGTCTCTCTTCTAGAAGGATGCATCAGATGTAAAACTGATAATGGAGACAAGTTTCCCAAGAACTGCTGGACAGTAAGAGAAAGTCAACCTAGAATTAAACACTTGCCATGTATAGTCAATAAAACAGGTGTCAGGCAAAACAGGTGTTGTCTGGGCTTCTGGTATTGCCCAAACTGTATATGTATGTGGGGTGAAAAGCAATTTAGAACTCCAACAGCCTTGGAAATTAAAGAATTTGAAGTATGTCTCATCATAGCGACAAACTGCCACTTGGAGACCCAGGGCCCCAGCACTATTTCAGGCTTCTCCTCCAAGCCTTTATCAATGAATCAATATGCCTATTATGTACATAGAGTTGATAGACTCATAGGGAGAGAATGGAGCCATCAAGTTTGAAAGTTTACTTAGCACTGGCTTATTTGTGATGTAGTTGGGTTTTTATTGTTTGTTGTTTGTTGTTTGTTTTGTTTGTTTTTGTGTGTGTTTGTTTCAAAACTCAGTACTCTACCACTGAGCTACAAGACCAGCTGTTTTTATTTATTTATTTTTATATTTTGTTTGTTGGTTTGTTGAGACATGGTCTTACTATGTATTCCAGGCTAGCCTCTAACTCCGGGTGATCCTCCTGCCTCAGCTTCCTGCGTGTTGGGATTACAGGTGTCTAGCTCTCATTTGTTTTTTTTTGTTTGTTTGTTTGTTTGTTTGTTTTTGTGGGTACCGGGGGGTCGACCTCAGGACCTCGTGCGCCAGCGGGCGCCTGTGCCGCCGAGCGATATCACCGGCCCCATTTTTGTATGTGGGATCTGGGAGTTGAACTCGGGCCCTTGCGCTTGCCAGGCAGGCGCTTAAGCCGCTGAGCCATCTCACCGGCCCTCTCATTTGTGATATAGTTAGGACTTGAGATAAGTTCTCATACAGCATTTTAAAGACCATTAGGCTGGTATATCCCCATGGAACTTAATAATCTTTCTTCCCACAGCTTTACCAAGCCTATAATCCCACTGCTTTTTATATATTACTTAAGAAAGGCAGAAAAACTACCTTAGGCAACTGTTAAAATGCATATCTAGCTCCTTGAGCACTGGGGAAGATCTTCAAATTCCCCTTGCATTACTGTGGACCTCCTATCAAACTGGGACTGATATTCTGCAAAGCCTACATCAGTGCCCTCTCTAAGATGAGACATAGTTTCAGAATCTGAAGTAAGAAAGAATGACAAAACCTGCACAAGGCAGTAGACCCAGGTGGGGAAATCATTCAGTCAAAGAATATATCTAAGCATACTATGTGCTGGGTCCTGCAGCAAAGACAAAATGAATATCAGGCTAGAAAGGAAAGACAAAGAAGGAAAGCATGACAAAAAGGGGGAAAGATGCTGGAGGAGAAAGGGTAAGGAATAACCTCCCTAACTGAGATTTTCCCAGGACCAGGTTTGCATGGAAAGAGACAGGACCAAGTCTGAATAGCAAGACTCCTTGGAAAAAAATAAATGCAGATCAGCAGGTTTCAGGGTTGGAGTCAAATGGGCAGTAGGTTCCAAATCACTCTGGCTCCAGCAAACCTAGCAGCCCTCCCTAAACCCACAGACCTCTGGTCTGCACCTCAACCCAGAGTCACACCCCAAGACCAAGGAATACTCTGTTCAAATCCCTCAGGAACTCTACTATCAGCACTGCACCAGGCCCTCCTCCTCCCATGCCCTGACTCAGGTACTTTACCAACTTCATAACCACAAGAAGTCACGCTCTTACCCACGGTGTTTTCTGTCAGAGGAGGAAGATCTGAGCAAAGTGGGGGCTGTCTTTGGAAATGTGACTTAAGGGAAGGGAGGGAAAGAGTGAAGGAGGAAAGCTAGAGGTGTACAGTGGGGAAGTATTGGGCCCTGTTTGGGTGAGGAGGTAGAATGGGTGCTTACATGGAGCTCAGTTGGAGACTGAGCAGCAGAAAGTGGATTTAGAAATAAGCAGATGTTCCAGGGGAGTCCCAGGAGCACCCAATTGGCTGGAGGAGAGACTGGAAGGGTGGAGCTTTGCTGGTGACAATTTGCCAGCCAGTCCCCAAACCAGAGATTTTTAAACTCCACTCAAGCATCCTTTACAGAAGGACAGAAGCACCCAGTCTCTTAATCTTTCCCAAAATGTTTCCACTAGGTTCCTCTACCAACATTGCCTTTCCCCTTCCCCTTTCTCTTCTCCTTCCCCTCACCCACGTTTCCAGTCAGCTCAGAGATACAAAAGAGAAATGGTTTAGGCTTCACTGTGTTGATGTCCTAGACGGTCATTCAGCATTCACACCATAAGCTAAGGGAATACTCATTGAGCACTGTGGTGGAGGAAATCAAGATGAAAAAGGTATAGTCCCTGCCAAGGAGCTTCCTGCTGTCTAGAATGCAGACATTCAAAAAGTAAGGCTTCCAAAACCCTGGAACATGAGACATAGGAAGCTATCTCCTTCCCTGAATATTAATCTTCAAACAGTAGCTCAAGAAGCCAAGAAAATGAGGCCCTGTTGCCTTTAATGGACAGTGCTGCTAATCCTTAACCCTAAGTTAGGTGCTAGAAAGATGGGAGTGGAGGTGGGAGGGAAGGGAGGAGAGTAGAGGCAGGACCCTGGAGACTTTCAGTCTATGCTAATTATACTAAAGTCTATACCAATTATACTGAATTTTTTTCTTGTGGGTACCGCGGGTAGAACTCAGGACCTCGTGCGCCAGCAGGTGCCCGTGCTGCTGAGTGATATCACCGGCCCTTTTTTCGTATGTGGGTACCAGGAGTCGAACTCAGGACCTCGTGCTTGCCAGGCAGGCGCTTATGCTGCTGAGCCATCTCACTGGCCCTAATTATACTGAATTTGGAGCAGAAAAAAAATCATTTCAGAACTCAAAAATCCCCTCCAACTAGGAAAACCTAAAAATCATAGTGACCTTGCCCTCCCACTTCTCTTTTCAACATGGACCAAGGCCATTAACTGAGCACCTCCTTGGTGCAAGACACTATGCTGGGCAGTGGCTGACTGGCCCCACTTTGGCTGACAGAGCCAAAGCTCCCAGAGGCAAAAGAGACAAGCAGGCATTGGAAGGATGGCTGCAAGGACAGAACAGAGGGGAGGGGCATCTGGGTGTTTGATCTATGTCTGTTCCAACAGTCCTAGGCTGTCTTCCCCTGCCTCAAGCTGGGATTTTCCCAGATGTGCACTGCTTGAGGGGAAGGAGGGTGGGCACAGGGGGAGGGTCTCCATGTCCTTGCATCTGGGCCCAAGAGCAACCCCTTCACTTTCTCCCTGTACTGTTCACTGCCTGCCGGGTAAAGGGTGGGAGACTGGGGGGAAATGCCAGGGGCCCCAGATAATCACCAGGTAATGAAAAGAACTGGCCTGGGGCTGGGAAAATGCAGAGGAGACAGAGTTGGGGCCATAAATCTCTCAGGGAAAGGGGGTACAGAATTGGGGGGGCTGACAATTGGAGCCCATCCAGGTGATTTCACATGAAGTATCTAAAGCCTGAGGGGTGGGAGCAGGGTGACAAGAGGCAGACAGGGGTGTGAGCCAGAGACAGGGGTAGAGGTAAAGAGATAGAGATAAGAGAAACAGAACAGAGAGACAAAGGGAAGGGAAGGGATGGAGAAGTGATGGGGGAGGCAGCAAAACCTGAGGAGGAGATGTGGATGGAGACTAAACGGTACCTACAGTGAAACTCATAAAGATGAGATGGTAGGAGAGACCCTCAGACTGAGGGGGAAGGAGAGAGGACGGGAGGGAGGGATGGTAGGCAGAGTCCTAGAAAAACTCAGACCAAAAAATATTTGGAGTCAAAGAGACAGACAGACCCCCAGTCAGACCTGCCTGACAAAGATGAAGGTGACAGAGGCAAAGAAGGAACAAAGAAAACAGGGATGCAGTGAAGAGGGGGGAGGGAGCGAGACAAAGAGAGAGAAGGAGGCAAGTGCAGAGCAGGGGAGGGAGTGAGGCCAGGGAGGGGGATATATATTTTCTTTATGATCCTCTTCAATCTCACTCAGCTCACTGCTGAGCCGGTTCCCCTCTCAGGTGCTGCTTGGTGGTGGATGTGCCCAGAAAGCTGATGGGGCGAAGCTGCTGCCATAGCTGCCCCAGAGATCACTCCTAGCACCAACCTGGAGAGGGGGGACTCAGATACCCCCACCTGGAGATGGCAACCTGGCCTGCCTCCCTCTCCCCAGATGCAGCAATCAAGGCAGGGCTGAGCCCAGCCCTAAATTTCTGAGTAGACGTAGCCTAGCACGACCTGGGAAAGGGAACATGGGGCAAAGGGGAAAGAGAGGCAGAGGCAGGCAAGCAAGAGGGGGTGTGAGGTCTGAGGAGAGTGGCGGGGACAGACCTTGGCTAGGAATCACGATAGGAGAGTGCAGAGAGTCAAGGACTGGGGAGATGTCTGCGTTTGAGATCTTAAGCAGCACGCAAAGCATAAACAAAATAAGACGCCAGGGACTGTATTACTTTGGGGTCAACCATTTAGAGGACGTCTGAGAAGTCTTGATCAATGCCTTCAAGCAACCCTCACTAAGAGGCTCCCATAAACATACATGAAACCCACAAGAGAAGAAAGAGGCACAGAAGAGAGACCTTGGGGCCAGCGCATCTGCCTGGACCTAGGTTTTAAAGAATCTATAGTGAAGTTAAAAAATCAAGTTTCTGAACACCTACGACTTGACAGGGCCATGTGGACTCTGCCTTTTTCCCTAGGCTTTCTTGGGGCTGAGGAAGTAGCTGAGCTCTATGAATACTAGCTCCCCGAGTTCTTCTCAAGGCCAGAGACAACCCTAAGAGTGTTAACTCAGGCAGGCTAAAGGGAATTCACCTCCATCTTCCCGCAAGCCACATTCAAGGTCCATGAGGCCACATGTTAGGTTACAGTTAGAACTCAAGGAGACTCCTTAGTAGCAGGGAGAATTTTATCGCAGCTGGTTTGGGCCCCCAGAGCTAAATTCAGAGGCTTCCGGGCAACAATTCGGGTTACTACCTCTTCTTACACCCATCCCAAAGGGGTATGAATGGAAGGCCACTATAGTACCGGGCCAAGGAGGACCCAATCCCCAGGGTCTCTGGCAACATCTGTAAGTAGACACATCTGGAATAGGGACATAGCTGGGTAGTCCAGGCTCCAGGCAAGCTGAAGTCTCCCCCAAGGCAGCTCTAGGTCTCTTCCTCGGCTGGGTCGCTAACGCTGGAAACGGGAAAGCTCTGCAATACCAGAGGGGACCGCTAGGGAGTGCTCGCCGGCAACCAGGTTCGGAGAGGCAGGAGCCGGTGACGCCAAGGAGACAGGAAGGCAATCGATCAGAGTCGCCCTGGCAACCGGGTTGAGCCCGAGACAGACAGCACGTCGATAATGAAATCATCGTTAAATGACTTCAAGCCCTAATTAATAATCCAGGCCAACCGAGGCCATGCCTGACTGGGATCGGGGGAGGGGATGTCATTGTTGGGGGAGCACTGGAAGCTTCTGGACAATTAATCAATTAATCCACTCACTCAATAATTGGCTCCTTTGTCCTTTGCCATGTCCCCCTCCCCCACCTCACCCACTTCTGACTGCAAAGGCTGAGATGCAGGGCTAACAGTGTCCAAGGGCCACAGTGCCCCTCTCTCCCTTTCCCCTCCTTTTTATCCTGAGCCAACTCAGAAGAGCCCAGCCTAAGGACTTGCTTGGTCTTCCATAAGACCCACCATAGGGTGAATATGTCAGGACCTGAAGCCCCTGATGACCAGACACCTCCTCCTTACCCCTGCTCCTTATCCCATCTCCTCCCATCTCCTCCTCATTCCCACCCCCCAGGGCCACACATCATTTACCTGTCACAGCCCACCCTGTGAGGAATGAGCACTGCACGATGAGTCATGGACAAATGGCCTTCAGCAGGTGACGTGCCCTCTCCACTGCTTCAGTTTCCTCATCTGAAACCTGAGGGGGTCCAACTGATTTCTAAGGTGCCTTCCTGCCCCATCATCTATTATTCTAAGATTGTACCTGGATCACCTCCCAGTCCTCTATTCAGCTTCCTTACTTTGGGGAGGTAAAACTCGGATTGCAAAGGGTGCCCAAGCAACTTGCCTTGAGACCTGGAGAAGGGGAGATGGCAGAAGACCCAGGGAGGGAAGCCTCCCTGGCCCATCCCCCATCTGCCCAGTCGTGGTCATTGCCACCCACCTTGCTTATTGCTCTCCACAACCCCCAGCAGGAAATGAAAAAGGTACAGGAAATTGCACTTTAAATCCCCCAGCTCCTGGCTCCCTCCACCAAGAGCTGGGGCAGGCTAACTTCACAGACAGGCTTTCTCTGTTTGCAATTAGTAAGACACTTAGGAGAAGGGCTCTCCCTCCCTCCCAAACAGCTAAACATGTTACAAAAAAAAAAAAGTGCTGGGGAGAGCATATCGGGTTTGGAGAGAAGGAACCAGAGGCTCTTGGGAAAAATAATGAGCCAGTGAGACACCTGGACTGAATTGGTAGGTGATAGCCTCTTTTCCTGGGTAAGCCAGTTTATAGCGCCCCCTGTAGTCAGAAGAAATGGTGTTCAGCCAAAGGCCGGGCTGGGGTGCGAGAGTGGGGAAGCAACCCTCCAGAGACACCCTACAGAGGGAGCAAAACCCACCTCCGTGGATACTTAGGAGGTTAACAAAGTTCAGACTGTTCAGGGCTTACTTATAATTAAAGCCAGGAGCTGCGTCACTACATATTTCCCCCGAGTTCCACCCTTTACTTCCCCCCCCACACACACACACAGGCCTTTTACAAAAGACATAGAACCAGATCCTGGACTTTAGATAATAACTCCACTAAAGAGATGGGCTTAATTTCAGCAAAAGAAATTTAGAGTCGACTTTATAAAGGATTTCCTTAGAGTCAGGGTTGATAAATACAAATGAAAAATGTGACAGAATCTCCACCAACTCACATTCTCCATCACACACACACACACACACACACACATACACACACACACCAAACAGGAAAGGAAAACCCTCTCTCTTCAATGCTGTTCTTTTCCTAGGGGACTTACCTCCATCTGATGGGGCAAAACAGTCTCTCTAAACATTAGGAAAATACCTCCTTAGCCCTTAGCTCCACAACAAACAGACACTTAGCTTGGGGTCATCTTCCCCCAAGCCCTCCCTCTTGTGTTTTAATCTCAACCTCTCTGCGCTTCTCAGTGTCCATTGTTTGCCATCACTTGGTGAACCAAGTCCTGGAGGGAGCGAAGGAGTCCAACAGCAGCGGAAGACTGGATGACCCTGCCTCTGGGATGTGAGGAAGAAGACACCCAAGACAAGGAATTGAAGCAAAGAAAAAAAGAAAAGAAAACATAGAAGTTAATCAAATGTAAGTAGATCCTTCAAAGGACTGAGGGGACAAAAGGAAAAGAGTGTGAAAACAGGAGACTGAAAGTACAGCTGGGCAGAGTGCTCCAGTTATTCAGGAAGCTGAGGCAGGAGGGTCACAAGTTCTAGGCCAGCCTGGGCTATTTGGCAAGAGCCTATCTCAAAATTAAAAAATAAAAAGGGCTGGGAATGTAGTTCAGTGGTAGAACTATACCACTGGCTTCATCTCCAGTACCACAAAAGAAAGAAAGAAAGAAAGAAAGAAAGAAAGAAAGAAAGAAAGAAAGAAAGAAAGAAAGAAAAGGAGAGAGAAAAGATCAAAGAAGAGCAAGTGGAGATTTAGAGATTGGAGAGGGTACAAAGGGCATGGAAGAAGACAGCTGATGTCCCCAGTAGGTATGAAGAGAATAAACTAGAAAGATATCAAAGATGAGGATACAGCTGATTTTTAAAAGCCTAATGCATTTAGATTTATAAATCTTTCCAGCTGTACACAGTTCTTTTGCATAAATGTCATTTTATCTTCAATAGCAAACCACAGAACCAAGTACTACTATTGTCATTTTATAGATAATAAAACTATGACAGAGAGGTCAAGTAACTTGCCTCAGGTCACAGACTTGGTAACTAGCCAGGAATCAAGTTGCTGTGCTCTGGTTCCAAAGTCTGAAGATTCTGCTCTTGGAAGCAGTTGGGCTTGGAACCTAGTGGTACGGAGAGAGTTTAGTCCCGAGGTAACCTGCCTTCTGACTCATGTTTCAGCATATTCTGCCTGGAGACCTCTCTCTGTCAAGCTAGTTAACTTGTCTAGACCTCTGTGAAATAGGGAAATAGTATCTTACCTTCTGAAAGTGGAAGGCTAGAAAAGATAATTTATCGAAGTTTTTAAGCTGTGAAAATGTATAATTCAATCAATTAAAAAATAAAGCGAATAGCCAGGAAAGAGGTCTCAAAGCCTTCTATCTCCTATTACCCCACCCAACCTCTGCCTCTGGCTGCCTCTCCCTTTTCCAGTCTGCTGACCCCCAGAGGCCTCTTCCCCACATTTCATAGCCTGAGCAGCTGTCTCCATCCAGCCATGGTTCACTAGCCCATGAAATCCCTGCTCATTCATCCTCACACTGTACAAGGACTCCTCAGGGCCAGAGAAGTCAGCCTGGCTTCCCAGCATCTTGCCCATCCAAGATGCTGTGGGTCACTGTGGAGTTTCAACAGTGGGACATTTTATGTTGATGCCCCATAATTCCACCACCACTGCCACCCCAATCCCAGGGGTCCTCCAGGATGTCCTAGCCCACGCTCTCTTCTGTGGCCCAACAAACCTGTCCTCCCAAACATGCCTCCTCCATCCCTCTGCCTCCCCAACACACTGGCACGCACACACACACGTGCACACACACACATATGCACACCTGCACATGCCTTCCCCAAGTTCCACATTGGCCTTGCCCTATCCCAAGATAAATGCACATTACTGAGAGCTCCTCCTCTCAGTTTTGCTGCTCCTTACTCCGAGGAATGCATAACATTCTCCCTATCTTCTAGGAAGCCTCCTGGACTTTCTCCTTGTCTTCCCCATCCTCTATCCTTCAGTCCTTCCCATATTCTCCCATACTAGTCACAGGGCTTGAATCTCCACCAGCTCCTGACCTACTCAACTCATAAGCCTTTGCTAAGGAAGTGCCAGTGCTCTGTGCCTGTCAGTCTGCTTGGGAACATCCTCATCTTGCCATCAGCTCACAAGCTTTTGCAGGGCAAGCATCCGTATCTCTTCCTCTGGGTGTCCCTTCAGTGCCCAGCAAAATGAGGAACTGAGGAAGGATTCAAGCAGGGTAGAATTCTGTGCCCATGCTTTGTCCTGTATGGTTAAAGTGTCAAGGTGACAGCAGCCAGAGAAGTGATCTCCTGCCCTAGTACTGCTTTGCTTTAGAAATCCCAAAGCTCCTCCCCACCCCCCGCGGGGGTCTTGGGTGCACGGAGGGGAGTATGAGGGTTTATGGTTCTAGGATTCAGGTCCCTATCTAGGTGTGGAGTACTGGGGAGCTGAACCCCCAGACCCACTGCATTTCCAAGAGTCCCATGACTGTATCTCTCCTAGCACAAGGCCTGTGCTGCTGAGGCAGAACTAATATAGGTTGGTCTCTGGGCAGACCCCATAGTCCTGGGTTTTAATGTGCTCAGTCATGGCCGCACCTAAACCTGGGGGGGGGGTACAAGAGCCGAAGAAAGAAGCCAGGCAGAAGGAGACAGCGCGGGAAGGGAGACTGGCCGAGTCCTGGCTGGCTGGAGGGGAGGCCACACCGGCGAGCGGACAGTGACGCGGGTCGCAACGAGGGGGGTGCGGTCGGCGACGAGAGGAAAGTCCGCGCAGAAGTCTGAAAATGGGAGAGGAAGCAGGGAGAGACCCTGTGCAAGAGATAAAGAGACTGCCGCAAAAGTGGAAACAGGGACGAGAGGCAGGGGTGCGAGCCGGGGCTGGAGTCTGCAAGCAAAGAGAGGGAGAGAGAGCAAGCGCAGACCTGGGTGAGGAAGAAAATGGGAGAGAGACCCTAAAAAGAAAGGAAGCAGAAGAAAGAATCCCGGCCGCTCTGGTGTGAGCGGGGACCTTCATCTCAAGGACACTGAGAAAGGCAGATGGATGGTGGAGAAGTGGGGGAGCGGCACATCCCGCAGCCCCTGGTGTCGATGTACTCGTCCAGGACGCCCTCTCCCCGCGCCCCGCAGACTCCTGGCGCGCCCTGGGCCCCCATCCCAGCACCGGTCCCGGCCCAGGCCCCGGGCCCAGCCCGTGCTCGACGCTGGCATGAAATTGGCTGCAGCCGTAATGAGTCCGCGCCTCGCGGAGGAGGCTGAGGGCCCGCCAGGGAGCCCTGCGCGCCTCGTTTAGCTTGTTTATTGTTCAGGCCTAATTAAAACGTTCCACCGCGCTGCGTTTACATCCGCCCCCCGCTAATGAATTCTCGGCCGCTGGGTGATTTCGGAAACTGCCGCGGGCCGGAAGGCGGGTGGGAGGTGGTGGGGCTGGGAAGGAGTGAAGGAGGAGACACCCTCCCGCACACACACCCTTCCACAGCCAAAGGAGCAATTAGACATCCAGCAATTGGCTCTGAGGTCCGAATGAGCG